>OMKP01051454.1:2929-13896 GCA_900302375.1 Bathygadus melanobranchus | reverse complement strand
GGGGAGGGGGGGTGCGCAGGTTTAATCCCCCTCATGCTAAGTTCCCAAAAGCTTTTAAAAGTTTGTAAAGAGAGTTGAAACGTTGGTAATCGTTAACATTGGACATCTGTGATTCAAGAGCCAAGCAGTGTGAACATATATTTTGCAAAGCTCCGTCTGGCATTACAAATTTGCCACGCAAGATGGAGCGCAGTATGAAGAGAACAGTCTTATGTGCGAAGGGTTTGTGTCTGTGGTTGCCTTTCAAATGAATTCTAACACTTATTTTTTAGATTTGTTGCATACGACAGCACACTAAAAGTGACAATTGTACACCTATACATATTCATGAAGACAAATAGGGAAGACACATTATTTCTAATTATGTAAATGAAGGCAGGATATATTAAACAGAGTAGCCTAGGCCTAGGCTGTTAATACATATTTAATATTGCATCAAAATCGATTTAGGCCTACGTTTTAATGAAATTAAATGCAAAACATTTTAATTGAGCCCTAGTGTGACGTAAACCTGCAAATTAGTTTCTTCCAATTAATATTCCTAGTTTTCATTGATATATAAAAGTGTCATGAATAACCCATTATATTTCCTTTCTTCAATAAACAAAAAAAATATTAGCATATATTTATAGGGGGAATCTTTTCTTGTCCGACGCTTAGGGTGTGCTTTGAACGGTCCATTCCACGCCTTCTGAGGAAACCACGAGACCTTTAAAGAGTATGGGCTGCGGGAGCCATTGTCCTGTCCGAGTGGATGCGGTGAGTGACGTAGCCTGACGATATCCACTCGCTTCGAAAGCCACCTGCTCCCGGGCCTTGTAATGAGTACGCAGAGTCGCCCCTGCCGCACCAAACAGCGAGGGAGGAAAAAAAACCCGCTACGAGAACGAGGGAGTCAAGGTAAAAATAATAACCTCATGTCTGAAGCTCAGGTGGGGAGGCGCCGTTTGAATTCCCGATCCACTCGAACACGTCGGCACATTTGGCAATTCATTAAAAGCGAGGAGGGGTTCAACTGCCGGAGGGACCACTCCGTCTCGCCGTGTTCAAAACATGTTTTCAAAATGATTCCACCCTGCCAGGCAATTCTCGAAACGACGCAAACGGGCGTGATTATTGTTGTGATAAAACTGCATATGTAATCTATTCTAACTATTCCCTTCCCATTCCCTATAATATCGTTGATTGTATTTCTAGATATGCCTGCCGGTTATGACAGTAACAATAGGTCTACAAGAAAGTTGTAATAATGGCAGCCGAGCTATGAAGCTAAGGAAGAAAGTGGAATTCATTTAAATGTTCATTCTTTGGAGCATACAAAGAAATTACATTTACATTTACATTTAGGGCATTTGGCAGACGCTTTCATCCAAAGCGACTTACAATAAGTACATTTGTCGATAGAGGGAAACAACAATATATCGCTGATGGTACAGTACAATTACAGTACAATGGTGCAGTACAAATGATAGTACAGTACAAACATGAAATCTATATAGCCTTATATTTGAAATAATATAGTACTTAGTATTTTAAAGTAGGATATCAAGGTATGGTCACTACTTCATCTGAGCTTTCCATGGTAGTCGTTTGTAAAGAGAACATTTGGCTCAGCTTGCTCTCATTCAGGTGTTAAAACCAAAGAAAAATAGGCCATGCTATGTTTTTGTGCTGATAAACATTTTTTGACAATGTGGGGAATTTCACAGTCCCCAAATGCCATATTTGTGCCAAGCCGGTGGCTTCACAATTTAACAGTGCTGGCGAAGGCTCGATTGTTAATTAGATAGCGTGTTAAACTGTCATTCTCTCTCCCCTGACTTGTTTAATTCTCCCTGTCCTCAAATGCCGAGTCCCCTCTTATCTGCAGGAAACAGTTGGGCCCCAGCCACCTCTACAGGCTCTCGTTTGCCCCAGCCGTCCGTAGTCAACTATTAGATGTGGAGCGCCTATTGTGGTGTTGTTTCACTGGTCTCTCCATCCCGCAGATACAAGCTCTCTCCTAGACAGGACTTTAATTAACTAAACAGGAAGGAAGAAAGAGGCAGGACTTTAATTTAAAGACAGAAAGAAAGAGAGAAAGAAAGTGACAAAGAAAGGAGCTGTTTTTTTCCTCAGCTAACATCAGTCTCATTCTGTGGGTCATTCGGTACGTTGCTTAAAGCAACGTAGCATACGTCTATCATTCAGTAGGAGATTGATAGAGGTAGCTTGTGTAATTCATAATATATTACCATCATTGATTGGCTGGAATGTGACGTCTCCTCTAGCGACAAAGGCCACTGAGGCTGCCATGTTGAATTATGGGATGCAGATTCATAAACATGAACCACATTTAGAATGTTTCTCTTCAATTACAGTTAGTCTTACAATGGTTGTGTTGATGAGCATGACAAGCACTGGTTAAATGATAATTCTAACATTATTGTATTCTAACCCTAACCCTTGTTCTGGATCAGTGGAGTGAATCAAGCCAGGAAGATACCAACAATTTATTATTAAGTTTCTGGGGAATTAATTAAGCCTTGCCATCCATCCTTTGAGTGATCAACGATGACACAGGCGTTTGACTGGCGCTGTTGAAACCCAAAAACATGACTTCGATGCTAGGCTCGGTGTTATCTTCTGTTCATCAGGCGGTTCCATTTCCAATCAGTCTTAACGATATTATCAGCCTGAATGCAAACATTTAGCTGAAATGTGAACATGGAATTGCAAACAATTTCCTCAAAGAAGCTCACTGCAAAGTTAATTTGTACATCATTATCTCAATCTATCTCCACTCCACAGCTTCTCTGAAAGAGGTGTATAATAGAAACAACAACGTTCAAGAAAATACAAGAAAATATCCCTTTAAAAACTCTCTCAACAGGTGACCACTTGTACACCAGAAACATGAAATATGAATCAGAACATTCAGAGATAAGACACAGATAAGTTCTTGGATGGCTGACATTCAGATACTCATGGGCAAGTGACCTTTAAATGTAAAGGATAAAGGATAAAAGCAAAATACACCCAGTTTCCTTACCAGAAAAAAATAAGCTAAACCCAGTATTTCTATTTGATGTTATCTTCAAATCATGTCAGCAAAGTCATTGGCTTTGCCTCCTATAGTAGGGTTGCATTAACCCTATATAAGTGTCATAGATTTATGTTATCGAATTCCACTCTGTCTTGGGACTCCATCAGCAAGACATCATTTAGAGGAGACTAGACTGTCAGGAAGAAAAACCAACGCATATTATCTTAAGGGCTATCTATTCTACTCTATTATAAACAAACTGCTGGCCCCAGATGGGTAGAATTGTGTGAGGTAATAGCCAGGAAAAAATGATATGTACCGGAGATGTGGAATTCCGGCCTTACAGAAAGATGGCATCCACAGCTACACACATATCTTACGTTGTTTGTTTGACAGTTGGTGCTAAAATTGCATTCCTCAATTGGCAGGAAGTACGAGTGACAGCCAATTATTTGTCATACATTCATTATATTCTCACACAGTCCATCTGACAAATGACATTCTCATTTGAATCATGGGCTTGGAAGTTCCTGAAGGGTATTCCATCTAAAATATACAAATACATTCATGAAATATTGTACTTGAAGGAAAATGTGCCACAGGTATTATAGGCTATTTCAGATTTTCTTGGAGAAGGCCTTCGTTCCTATTTAGAGTGGAAACGGTGTGAAACAAGACATCTGTTAAGCTCTTTGTTTTCGTCACCAAAATGATCTGAGGAGAGGCTGAGAGAGAGAGATAGTGAGAGAGAAAGAGAGAATAACAGCTAAAGAAAAGGAGGTAAAGGTTAAGGCACAGAGAGAGTCAAGGAAGAAGCAGTATGACTGAGAAAAACCGAAAGTAGGATGTAGAGAACAACGGATGGAAGCAGTACAGACACGCATCACATCTCCATGTGTCAGTTGGCCTCTGTCAAAGCGGCCGGTGCTGATGAGCAGTGTCCACCGTGGATTGATGTTGTGACAGTTTGTCTGACCCCTGTGCTGTATCTTGTCAGGCTTACATATCTGTGAGAAAACAGAGCTACCTCCACACTCGTTAGAGCACAACACCAGCGTCCTACCGCACACTTTTATAAGACCCGTAGACCCCCGTTGCTATACATGTTGGTTCTTGTTTTGCTCCTGCACGACCGGGAGCCCGTAGGGGGATTTGTTTTTTTAGATGTTAGATAGTTTTTGTCTTTCTCATTCAATTTTATTGTATTTTTCTTACTGTAGCACTGGTTGCTGCTACAAGCCACTACAAGTGGCTTTCCAGGGCTCCTCCAATATCAGGACACAGGTGGATGTTGAATAATCCGGTTAATTGTTTGGAGTTGAACGTATTCAGAGCAGGTGGTAACTGCTAGCAAGCTAACACTAGCGGTGCTCTCCTGAGTGTGTGTGGTGATGGCAGGTTTAACCTGTGGGCATTGATTAGGCAATGCACCACAGGTGTGCAGCCTCACCCAGCCGCTGACTAATCAGCCTGACTCAGGCCAGGTGAGGCTGCTTAAACCAGCCACTAACCACACACACTCCATACTTACCAATGCAGCTGCTTCTGCAAAGCAGAGTGGGAGGGTGGTCGAGGGCATAATTGTATTTATGTATTAAAGGCATCAAATACAGCTAGGGATTTGGAAACACCCACCAAGGAAAATTGTCCTCTCGGAATAACACTAAATAATTGTAAATCTATCTTTCATCTCGGATTTGTGTTTAATGGTGTGTGCTGCTCCATCTTATTCAAGATGTAGAGCAGGATTTAGCAGACAGCTTCAACCTCCCCAGTTTTCTACTCGGTACACAGCCTCCTGTAAAGTTCTCTGGTGAGCAGGAACCCAGGAGCGGTCTTCGGACCCTAGCCCTCCCAGTCCACCAGCTGTGTGTTGGGGCGGGGGTGGAGTGATTGAACTGGTATTTATAGGGCGGCAAAGTTCCCCTTTAAATGCAATACAAGGAGATGGGAAATCAGCCCCAAACATGTCATTTAGCAAACATCTAATGGGTTCTAGCAATGTGCACTCAGTGGTTATAATTACGCAGTAATGCAGCAAGGCAGTAATGGACATAATATGTTGGGAGAGAGAGAGAGAGAGAGAGAGAGGGTGTGGGGGGGAGAGAGCGAGAGCGAGAGAGACATAAATTCTCTGTGATGTTCCGGGGTTTAGGGGGTAAGAAGTAGTGACCACGACTGCTGTTGGTGCCACAGCCCGGTGGCTGAGAGCAGCACTCCTGTACCTCTCCTGGTCCAGCTGATGTGTTGTGACAGAGCTGTCACCAAAACGTTGCCTAAGAGCAACCACAGGAACTGAGAGTGTGTGTGTGTGTGTGAGAGAGAAAAAGAAAGATAGAAGAAAAAGGAAAAGGTGGTCCGACAGGAACATAAAGGACAAGGGAGGAAGAGGAGAACACGTAGTACATTACATTACAGTACGGTAGGGCTAGGAAAGGGCTGGAGTATTTATGCAGTAAACGGACTGATGATTTTAATGAAATCCATTTGATTTTCTAATGGAAATGTGCAGAAAGTATAATAGGATGGAGTGGTTGCATTCTTTGTAAATTGACTCTGTACAGGGCGTTCAGAAAGTGAGATCGATTTTGCTCTACGCGCGTAAAAATAAGGACGTTTTTACCCAGACAGATTGATATCAGGTCTCTGTCTTCATCGTGGACTCCTCAAATCATAATTGCGTACATTTTGATGTGTGAACATGATGCGTGATGCCTGGTTATTAAAATACCTATTATGGAAATGACAGTTGGACAGTTGGTAACACTTGAATAATGACAATGCTTATGGAGTGCTATATTGTTGTGTCGGTTGGAAAATAATAACAAAATCTAATTATTCTAATCATTTATACCTGTCTGACTCATGATTACAGATTTCAGTTATGTTATGTTCTACTACTCAGACATTTGACACTATTTTTGAGGTTATGGGATATAAGCAGCTATCTGTTACAGCACATGGCTGGTATTCCTTGATGTTGTTATTAATATCTAATATTCCAAGCAACAGGACTCCAGACGGAGGGTAGGCTAACCTGCTGTGTTTAGAGGTCATGTACTATCATCTGCAGGCGATTACAACGAAACGACTTCAGTGATGGCCCATTGTCTCTCGGACTGTCACAAATAACACGTTTGACATTAGGGCACATCGACCCCGTGACTCACTCAAAGGGAGGGAAAGACAAAAAATGTCAATAAAGCTATGGGGGGAAAAGTCTCTGATTTTCTCTTTTCCACAAGCGAAACCTCTGTGTGTGTGTGTGTGTGTGTGTACCTTTATTAGTTTTATGTAGAACGTTCTTCATTTATTACTGTTCTATCATGATTGGTATTGTACATCTTAAATAGTTTGTTTTAAGTCCTTGATCTCAATCTCAGTGTGACCCACCTGATTAAATAAAGGTTTTGACTGGAGTGAGTCTGTGTGTGTGTGTGTGTTCATGCACTATTATACACTATATTAATACCTTATAACGTGTATACATATTGTACATGAATCTGTCTGACTCTATGAAGCACTACGTGTGTGTGTGTGTGTGCGCCTATCAATAAGACACAGGGAAGTCCCCACCCCCTGCATGCCTGTCGCTGAGGGCTATGTAAGTGACGGGCTGCCACTTAGCTGTCAAAGCACATTAGTCCTACACGCCATGTTCAATATCACGCCTGACAAGAAAAAGAAATGAAATAAGTCTTTCACTTTCTGTGTAACCCTTCCGAGGATTCGCTGCGCTTCGGCTTTCTATTGTCTGACTGAACGTACGTCGTGGAAAAAGCCAGGCCGAATCTGGCCCGTTTCATACGGGCTACGATGGGGTTGTGTCGCGCCTGCTATCTCACGTCACATCTGTGGAGTAGAAATAACTCAACGTGACACACCGCCTGACTGGGGCTGAGCTATTTTTAGAGGAACCTTTTCGACAAACCAATCTGCCTTTCCAATAATCTTTTAAAATGCCCAGACGCAAATAATGCCTACGTCTGCCATATGGCGGGAAGCCCCCCTCCCCTCCTACCCCTCGGCGGGGCCCTTGTTTTGGGACACTCAGATGCGCGTTGTTTTCTTGCATGATAAAAGTCGTGGAGCGACGAAGCGCTTCTTCCTCTGTCTAGCCCCCCAGGGGGGCTCGCCAACAGGGACCCGCTCATCTCTCCATTGGCTGCCAGCCGGCTGGGTTTCTTACTAAAGTGACCTAACAACAAGCAGCATCTGTGGAGGGAGATCAGACGTTTTCTCAAAATCATCCACCAACATGAGCTGAAGTGGTTTATTTCCTCGCGGCCAACTGCATTATGTATGTCAGCTAGTCAGTTAGTTGATGTTGGTTAATCAGTGGGTTGGTGTCGCCTAGTCAGTTGGTTGGTTTTGGCTAGTCGGTTGGTTTTGGCTAGTTAGTTGGTTGGTGTTGGCTAGTTAGTTTGTTGATTTGGGTTGGCAGTTGGTTGGTGTTAGTTAGTCAGTTGGTTAGTGTTAGCTAGTTACATAGTTGGTGTTGGTTAGTTGCTTCATGTTGGCTTGTTAATTGCTTGATGTTGGCTAGTAGTCAGTCGCTCCCTGTTAGTCAGTGGGTTATAATAGTGTGTTTCTCTGCGTGTCTGACAGTTGAACTAAATGCGTGACAAGCTTTGTGGGGAGCTGTTCACTGCAGTGGAAAATGGCATGGATTCATACCCATCGATTTCCACCTCATCTCTGGAACGAGAACCGCTGCGTTACATATGAGAGGACAGATATTGGCAGCGAGCACCACCAGACCGAATGTTTGGCAATGTGTACATTTCAGTCAGAATACACCCCATAGCGCTCTTCAATAGAGTCGGATGGATGGCTCAGAGGTGCATCCAGGCATAACAGTAAGCCCCTATAATGCTGCACAAGGTCTTCCTGAAACCTGTTTTTAGCCCATAAAATGGCCCATAGTGTGTGCACAGGGCTGTAATTATATTTCACACTTGCCATTTAAAGATATTCCCATGATTATGTCTATTAAGTATAAAGTAGCGTTAATACTACTTTATAACTAGGGGTGTATCTAGCCTCCCCGTGACTTCACAGGGTTTGAAAAGGACATGGCACGGACAGATGCTGTGTGTCATGAACTGTTACCAGCTCCATTGACAGGTAAGCGCGTGATGCAGGCTGTAGTGAGAGGTGTCATTGGTCAGGCGGTGCCCAGAGGCGTCGTCAGGGGACCGGGTCTGTTCTGTAGAGTCGTGTAGACGAGGTCACAGCAGAGGTCAGACACTGCGATTAAGATGGCCCACACCAGCTGCAGACGAGATGGGTTTCGACTGGAGGTCCAAGATTAATGACCGCCGCGGTGCGCTAGCAAGACTCCTTCACAGCCGTGGTGGTGGTCTGTCTCAAACACAGCTACCAGCTACAGCCCGCTCCATACCCGCCCATGTGTAACTGATAGAGGGCAGGGTCCTCTTTCCTTCCACCAGCATTAGCACTGGTGGCTTAGCCCACTCGACGTTCCCTTCTGTCTTCTGTGGTGCAACTTGAGCTCTTTACAATCACGTTACACTGGACGTCTGTCTGTTTGTCTGTCCCCCCCACCCTGTGTGATCATTACAAAGAGAGAGAGACAGAATGTGAGAGTTGTGTTATAACTAACCTGGTTCTGTCAGAAGAAACCATACTTGTTTGTTAGTCAGAGGAGCACTTAATATAATTTACAATATGACAGCTGGGCTAGTTATTTTCCTATTCTAACTAACCCACAATTCAATTTATGGAATTTTAAACGTTTTTCCAATGCCTGGAGCCTGTTGACACCTTCCATAAATATTCATATCTTATTCATGGAAGCTGAATGAAAATTAGATTCCATGAGCTCAACCTGTTCCATATACTTGTGAAAGAGAAATGACAGGATGTGAATGAGAGAAGAGAGAGCTTCTCAAATATATTTGATTGGATTTTACTCTGGATTTTCCTTATGCACCTCAGCACTTCAGGTAAGCAATACAGGTTTCTTTCAACCATGCACGAGTCTGGGGGGTCTGCTTCCAATCTTCTCCAACGTGGAGTGGAATTAGCCAACGCCACTTCGGTGGGCTGGAGTCACACAGTGGAGGCGCCAGCAGCTCATTGGTCGTGTGACGCAGATGACCTTTCATTGGCAAGAATAAGCAGTGAGGACAACAGAACAGCAGAGGTCTTTAGAGAGAGACTCCTGCAGTGACGCTCCGGAGGCTGATCCTCCCAGACAGCTGCAGCATGGCTAGGTGGGACTGTACTAACACACGCGCGCACACGCACATGCAGGCTCACACAAACACGCACACATCATGTGTGCACTGCCACATATGCAAGCACACACGCACACATGCAGGCTCACACAAACACACACGCAAGCACACACGCACATGGTTACACATGCAAGAACGCACTCACACACTCAAGGCCACACAAGCACAAACATGCACACGCACACACACGCGTGCGCATACATGTATGCCTGCCAGACACAAGCATGCCAAACACACACACACACATAAAAACACAGACACACACACACACATGGCATATAGCTGTGTGTGTGTCACTGTGTGGACACAGCTGCACTGATAATGCTGTCCATTATAGTGAATCGGAACCGGTGAAGAGAGGTGTCACACACCACCTAACAGGAATATGTTGACTGCTGCTCTTATTGGACAGAGAGAGAAAGCCAGGGAGCTGAGAGTCAAGCTGATTGGTTAAGTTACACCAGCTTGTGCTGTGTTATTTAGATGATGTCACTGTAATACACTCATTGTGGGTATATCATATTATCATTATCATATCAAGAAATATTTCACAGAAAACGTGTGACGTCGTCAATAGTGTTTGTAATAATGTGTTAGTACCTGTATACCTGTGAAGTGCTTTTATATTTCTATTGTATAATTTGAAGGAGTAACGATTCATATGTTATCTATTTTCTGAAACCAATGTGGACTTTTCTCTTTTCAAATGATCTCTATCTTAACTTTATCTTTCTGTTATTTTCTCGGTCTCTTTATCACTCGCTCTCTCTCTCTGTCTCACTGTCACCCTCTTGCTCTCTCCCTTGCTCTCGCTCTCTCTCTCCTTCTCGCTGTGTCTCTCACTCTTTCTCTCAATCGGTCTCCATTGTCTCCTCTTTCTCCCTCCATCTCTGTCTCTCTCCCTCTCCTGCTCAACCTCTCTGTCTCGTTCCCTCCTGTTCCGTCTCTCTGTCTCTGTCTCTCTCATAATAGATGCAGCTGTCAATGTGACTGTTTATCTCGTCTCTCTCAGTCTGTCACAGAAGGGCGGCTGCCTTATACCAATGAAATGCTTCATCTTCAAGTCAAACTTAATTGTTCTCTTCAAACCTCAAACACCACTATAGATTGCAATGTGGCTTCATTCATATTTTTGCAGTATTCCACATTTCTGATGCTGTTTCTGTCTTTGTGTTAAAGTACAAATATTCGACAATTCTGTATGTATAAATTATATTATATACATCCATTCCAGTCCATTCCAACAGCAGCTAAATAAGTCATGACTGTTTGGAAGTTTAATCACACAGCACTTTAGACTTAAACTTTCATGCTCTGTGACAGTAGCAGGCGGTGGCCATTATGCCTGAGCTCCTGATATAAACCAGCATGTTGTTTTAAAGAAAGAACACTCCGCTCTCCTCCTCCTCCTCCTCCTCCTCCTCCTCCACACTGGAGAAATACTCTGTTACAAGTATTACTAGTAAAAGTCCTGCATTGAAATTGTGCAAAAGTGCAAAAGTATTAGCATACAAAAAGTAAAAGTAGTCTTTATGCAGAAGTGTGAGTTTATGCAGATGCCCATTTCAGAATAATATATATTATATCACTGGATTATAATTATTAACATTAATGTGTTCAATATTTCAATAAATGTGTTCAATAAAGTACAATTTGCGGATGTAGTGGAGTAGAAGTAG
>OMKP01051421.1:2688-19788 GCA_900302375.1 Bathygadus melanobranchus | reverse complement strand
CTGCAAGCAGCAGAAAGGCGGTTGTCACCCCGACACAAGGCATAGTTCAGCTGCTCAATACATTGTCACAAGGAAAAGGACGGTTATTAAGATGATACATACATTAATTGATGAATGAATGATCATGAATGATCACGATCAAACGTCTCCAGAGAGAACATAGAGGGCTCACCACAAATGTTGCTCTGGTTCAACTCCTTCCCTGCTCTTTAGGTTTTATTGTCCAGGCTTGTGTATATATATATAGATCCTTCCGCTCTTGTTTGATGTATTCTACACATGAAAATGAGTCAATATTAGCTCAGCATCTTTTATTGCATTCGCTTACACCCAGGGAAAAACACTTGAACTGAAATTCTCTATTGTAATTGGCTCACCGGCATTACAATGAAGTGCAGATGTAGTTTAGTGGACTATGTGATCAGAGAGGACCAATAAGTGTATGTTAATCATTTGATCAAGGCAGACATGTGCTTATTGTGGATCAGGTTATTGGATTGACTATTAAAAAAAATAACTCATGTTTTACACAAACGCGTGTCAAACATCCGGACAAGCATAGCCTGGATCTCTTGAGTAATCACTCTTTGCTGAAGTGTTTGTGGAGGATCAACAGAGCTAGCCCTGTCCCAGAATAATCTGACCTCAGAACTACGACTTGGATTCCAACATTCTCCTTTGAATACTGCATGATTATGCTTTGGATAAAAAACGAGGCAGGAGACGATAATTATGCTGTTATAACTCTAGTTCTATGATTGAAGGCATCGGCTTATGGGCTTGTCCTATGCGCGCACTCGTGTGCACTGAAAATTCAACCATGTACCAACCACCCATGGCACCATGTATATAAGGCAGTGTATAGCGGCACTTGTGGTCCACACTATTCTGCCACCAATGGAGGATACAACAGGCCAGAAACTAGACGGCTACGCCTACAATCATAGAACCACAGTTATAATAGCATAACTATTGTTCTATTTCATGTAGGCTACGCCGTCTAGGCTTCACCTTATTGGGCTAAGGTGAAGCTGCGAGCGGAGCCCAATTAATGTACCTCTGCCGGACCCAAGTCCCTGGGAGAATACAGTGAGTCCGTAACCTCTGATTCAAGCCTGCACTTTTACAGAACCCATAAAAAAGGCAAAGCAGAGTAACAAAGTGCCGGCTAGCGAGGATCGACTAAAAGTCCACACAAGCACATGATATCATAAATATCCTGCCCTAATACACACAAAGCAAACGAGACAGGGTTGATACCTAACAGTACATTTAATCAGTGGTTAGATAACAGGATATTCACAATGCCGGTTACAATCCATAACCACAGCAAATTAATACTCTAGATGCCAACGTAATGCCGGGAACCACTGAGTGACTCGAGGGATAGGGCTTAAGAGAAGAGCAACGTTCCGAATCTTACAGCTCTGAGTAACAAGCCTTATTGCTACGGGGCTGTGCCCCCAACTCCAACACAGCGTGGCCGACAGCGTGGCCGACAGAACCCCATGTCAGCCCCATGCCCCATGTAGCCTACACCCCATGTAGCCTAGGCTTGCTTAGCCTACACCCAGCCCTGCTGGGTGTAGGCTAAGCAAGCGCCCTCACCAAGCAAGCGCCCTCACCAATATAACCAGCAAGATAGACGTTAGAGAGGGCGCGGCCCTTGGCAGCGTTACTATAACACACCGATAGCTGCTGTGTGGACGTGAACGCCACGGAACTTCGCCAATGAACCGGGCACGAAAGATGATGCACTTATTGGGGTCCTCGGCAATACACCAGCCATGTCAGTGGCTGTTCCTGCCTGTTTGAACATGTATGATGTAGATAAGACCACTACATAGTCTTGAATCAGTGCGTAGGGCTGTCACAATAACGGCAATAACGCAGTATTGCCAAGGTAACCACAGGGGATGGTAACTTTTTTCCTCATCAGTGTTTGTATATTTAATGTCGAAATACAAACAGTCTAATTTGAAGTAGGTTATCATCTGACCTATAAAGCGTAGGGCTACCCCCAGCATCAAGACTCTCATGATGTGTTGAATGCTTTACAAAGAACAAGGCTGCACAATCAACCACGTAACATTGGTTATTATATCTTGCTGACAAATGCCACTGTATAATGTAACTATAAATAATGCAATAATTAGAATCTCCCAACATGAAGATGAAAATAGATATATTTTATCAAACACTAGTTCAATGGAAAACGTAAGGTAGCAGCAAAACCACACATTGTGGTTTGAATAATAAACATATTTAGCAGCTATTTCAATGGTTAAACAAGGACAAACAATGTCAACACATTTTACACAGTTACTACTACAGTTAGTGTTGTTTTTTTTTATATATATAGTTTTATATATTGTCCTGTGAATTTTCTCTTTCCATGCTTGTACATAGCGCAAGGGCTGCCGTGCAATTCCATCTGAACTTTGTATAATAATTTAGTTGTGTGTTACGGGTTAATTAAGTTCTGCGGCCAACAAAAATACTACCTTACAGTAATATCGCAGTAATAGCCTCCTTACATTACCGCAGTGGAAATTCTTTGATCTGATGATGCTATGCAAACAGTGTTTGCTCAAGAGCTTCAGGTCATGTTTGTTCTGTGTGAACAGCACACATGTCCCAGTTATTTACATTTAGAGCATTTGGCAGACGCTTTGCAGGCCAAGCTAGCGGTCACACCTTTCAAGCATAAAAGTGGCAGTAAAAAAAAGACAGGAGAGGAAAGAAGGTAGCAAGGCTCCCTCAATTACATTCATTTGGCTTTTTTACAAACAGTCGCCAGCAGCCCGCGGACAACCCCCTCCTGACAGCAATGCAATTCTCTCCTGACAGTAAGTACCACATGTGCAGGCCCGGCTTCACATTCTCTATGGGTTGTTGAGTGTAGGGGCCAACGTCCAATAACCTTGCATTCATATCAACAGCACAGCACTTGAGAGCAAAGATTTCTAAATATAATTCTTCCACAGACTGCAAGAACTTTAAGCCAATATACTACAATCATTTGCTCGAAGTTGATCAACCTGATAGAAGTTTCTTTGTGGACCTCCTTGTTATTGAAGAAAGGGCGCAAAAAAAGTATGGAACTTAAATGAATCCCAAACTGTTCCAAAGACAGTACAGTATGGAGCATTGCCTAAACTGAAGTCCTTTTATGTTTTGGATTTTAGGCGCATTGTATCGCTGAAGGTTTAGAGCTGGCGTCAATTGATAGCACAGAGGTCCGTCACACTGCAGCATCTTGGCATTATAATTCATTCAATAATGTGCGGGTCTGGGTAGGAGGAGAACTAAAAGTAAGTAGCATTTATTTCTTACAAGATATTAATATATTTCCATGATTTTATGTTTTATAGATATCACATTTTAGATTTGATTCTAGGTTACATCAAGAGAAACATTAAAGCTCATTGCCTTTTACTCCTCTATTTCTGTCTCTTTGTAGGACAAGGGTGCGTTTAATTGGTATAGTGGAGAACCTGTTAAGCATTGGGCGCCAGGCCAGCCTGACTTTACAGGTGGCAAAGAAAAATGTCTGGAGATGAACTGGAACGGTAAGGATACTGATCACACAATCCACACAAGTGAGGATAAAAGTAATGATAAAAACCACTGTGAAAGATAAATGTTTATGCTCCCTCTACTACTACTACTACCACCATTATGACTTTGACCAAATATAAACTCTTTAGAATGCAGGCCTGAACCTGAAAAAAATAAAAATAAATTGATAAATAATACAAAAATAAATATAATCTTTATTTGTTGATCAGTTATAATAATATTATTATATAATATTATTTTGTGTAGGCTAAACTGTGAAAATGTTTTTCAGGCATGGGCTTATTCAACGATGATCGCTGCGAGGTGGAGAAGGCCTTCGTCTCTCAAACCAAAGTGAAACCTTCAAAAACTGTTACAAAATGTAACTGTGGTCAGAACTGGTAACATGATTTCTGTATCTGTTCTCTCATTATCCATGCAAATAAACAAAACAACAAAAGCTTAACTTTGATCTGTTGATGCTACGCAAACAGTGTTTGCTCAAGAGCTTCAGGTCATGTTTGTTCTGTGTGAATGCCACGCTTGTCCCAGTTATTTGACATGTGTAAGTAACTGGGCTTTCTCATTGATCGGCAATAATATTTTAAGTCTCACATTACCAATCTGGTCTCTAAGCTCATGGTGATGTTAGGTTTCTACTTTAGAAATAAATCCCGCTTCCCCTTTAAAGTTAGGGAATACTTGGTGTCGGCAAGAAAGATTACGGTGACTTGTTGTAAATGAGTGCCTCTGCCATCACTGGACACTGTGTATCATTTTGTCTTGCAATTTGTCACTGGTTGTAAACATCTTAGCCACCATTGTACCTTGTATTCAAAGTTTGATGGAACTGATTTCATGTGGCTTAATCTTAAAGGACTTGGAACATGGAAGCATTGAACATTGTCCCTGGATCTAAATCGTTATCTGTGCAATCCTAAAACTGCCTTTTAAATGTCGGATATGTTTGTGTGTGTATGAAACCTAAATGTATCTGTTGTTATGTGTTGTTATGGAGCCCTCTTGGCCAGGTCTTTCTTGAAAAAGAGATTTTGAATCTCAACGAGTCATTACCTGGTTAAATTACATTTACATTTAGAGCAGAGGTCTTCAACAGGGGGTCCGCGACCCCTAGGGGGTCCGCGGAGGTACTGCAGGGGGGTCGCGAAATTTTTGGTTGGTTAGACAATTTTTTAATTTTAACTTTTTTTTCCAACCAATTTTTTTTCCACAAATTTAAATGTCTTTAAATACACATTAACATGAATCCAACATATTGTAGCGAACTGATAAATGGAGGCAGAAGACGTTATCTTTCAGTCAGCAATGCACACATTCAGCGACACACAGGAGCTCTCTCAAGCTGGGCACCGGTTCACTCACAGCACGAGAATAGCTTAGTATTGAATGCACAATAACAGGGTAGCTATGTTTATACATGGCACTAGGCCCAGTTTAATATAAAACACAATTATATACAATATATATAGTAGGGGGTCCCTGCTCCATCTCTCCATCAGTTTGGGGGTTAAGTTGTGTCTGATTCTATATCTCACACACACACACACACACACAGTACGTAAAGCGCTTTGGGTGTCTTGAAAAGTGCTATATAAGTGCAATTGATGATGATGATTGTTATTATTGTTACTTTGAAGTAGGCCAGATATAGGTTATAATGAATAAATGATAGGTTATACATTTGATACTCAGCCACGCTACAGTGATCACATACTGTGTCCAGGTCAACTAGGACAAATAACCTGACCTACCTGATATCTGTTGTGTGTTTCTGTTAAATCTACCTAGTCTACGTACTTCATAAACCCCGGTTCCTCCTCAGTAGATTAGTCCAAGGTATAAAAACTAGCTGAAAATGGCAGAGATACCGTCTCTGCTTGTGTCCTTATCATATCTGAAGTTATCGGTTGTCTTTGATGATAGGACCCTGTCACTACCAATGTAATCCTGTCTCTGTGTCTTGGTAACTGGTAACTCTCCGGTTTCCATTGGCTCTGCTCCTGGTCTTCGGTAGAGCGTTACTGGCGGCAACACAGTCTCCTGTGGTCTTCTGTCATAACGATGTCACGGAAGGTATTTACCAACTCTAATCCAGCCTGATTGATCCAATCCCCACCACGTCTCCATGTGTCATATTTCCCAGAGGTCCTGTGTGTTCCATCAGTTAGGGACAGAATATCTAATGTCTTCCAAGATTAGATTGGAAACGAACGTGCGGGTGGATAAGTTATCTAGGTTTTTGTGAGCTGAACCGGTCAATGACGAGTAAATGTGTTGATTTTGTGTGACGTTTAGATTTAGTTTAGTAGGTACATTTTTATTTTGTAACAACGTAACCCATGAGATGTTACACTTAAAATGTATCATAAATGGTATTGAACGATAAAAACGCTCTTCTAATGTCTTATATTGGGTTATAAGCGTCAATAAGCATAATCCTATAGAAAGTCTCATAATTGGACAGAAATCACACAAATCTACTGTGGAATAAAAACAAGTTGTATTTGAATTGTTTGTACTGTACCTTCAGCGATATATTGTTGACTCCCTCTAATGACAAATGTGTCAATGTGTTTTGTACGTCGCTTTGGATAGAAGCGTCTACCAAATGCTCTAAATGTCAATGTATAAATGCAATCATAAGAGGATTAGGGGCATGTGTGTGATATAGGGGCATCTCGGGTAATGTCTTGTTCTGCTTCCTCAGGTAACATTCTGAAGCTGGATGGCCGGGACCCCACGTCCACAGACAGACTCATGCTCATAGACTTTGAGTACAGCAGTTACAACTACAGGTAAACATGGAGGCCTTGCTTTGGGAAACGTGTGTTGCCTTGGAAAAGAGTCGGCTTCAGTGGTTAACAGATCCAAACTTTGTTAACCACGTTGCTAATATAGATTTCTTTTTTTAAGTTGTTTTAATTGTCCTGCTTTAATGTGAAGCACTTTCATTTTTTACTGAAAGTTGCTACAAATATATTGGCATTTAATCGGTACTTCTGTCAGTGTATGTCTACGGAAGCAGAGTGCTGCCATGGGTTGAGTAATATTTTTATACAGTTGTATACAGTCTTCTCCGTAGTTGACCAACATGTCAGTGTTGTGAATGAGTCCATCAATAAGCAGTTGTTCACATTCTGCCATGATTGCTCTCCTCTTATAGCCTGTATCCTATTTAGTCCTTATAGCCTCTCTAGCATAAATAGGATATAACAAAATGAATTCATGATCTTGAGAAGAGACACTTGGTGTTATCGCCACAACGCAAATGGTTATGACGTCATCTTGTCATAACCAACATGCTTATGATGAGATAACGACTTAATAATGCCAGGGTCATGACAAACCAAGTTTGTTATGATGAGATAACGAGTTATCTCGTTATCGTGACAAAACCGGAAACAAAGATTATACCACTGTAACAATGTTCCTTGCCACTAGTGGCAAAAAAGTGGCTTCTACTGGGTTCCTCCGAAATCAGGACACAGGAATAATCTGGTTTATTGCAGAGTTTGTTGTTAAATGGACACAGAGCAGGTGGAACAAAGCTAGCATTCTAGAGCTCTCTCCCAAGGTGTGTGTGGTGATGGCTGGTTTAACCTGTGTGCACTGATAGTCAACGCATCACAGGTGTGCAGCCCCACCCAGCCCCAGACTCACTAACTTGGGCCAAGTGAGGCTGCTTAAACCAGCCACCAACCACACACACTCCACAACCACCCATGGCAGCTCGTTGGATTCGTCCTGGGGTTTGGTGTTCCCAAAGGCAGTAGTGTTCTCATGTCGGTTGTTCTCTCCTTCAGGGGCTTTGACTTTGGGAACCACTTTTGCGAGTGGATGTACGACTACACCTACAACCAGTGGCCCTTCTACAAGGCCGTGGCGGAGAACTACCCCACCAGAGAGCAGCAGGTCTGTATCGCTGTCTCGCTGACATTTTTCTCTGCGTTCAGCAGACAGTTTCAACACATTGAAAACACCTGCTATGTAGCGTACGTTTAATATGTTTTGCTCTATGTTCTAGCTTAATTTCATTCGTAGTTACTTGGCGGAACACAGAGCGTTCTCTGACAGCGCACCACCTGAGGACCAGACACAAGTGGAAGAAGCCATGTTGATTGAAGCTAACAGGTGATCGCTGACAAACGCGTATTTAGGCCTTCTTTGTTCATAGTGATGTGTTGAATTTCTACAGTTTTAATCAAGTTATTACACAAAAAACAGGGGGAGGTGTTTGAACAGTGTACAACAATTCTTGCTTTGGTCTAGTTTTTGTGTATGAAAATATTGACTCCACATCATTTATGTTTAAGGAAATACCTCAGATTGTTGCAAAGGTTGATTGGCTGTGCAACCAAAATGATTCAGTATTTTTACATAGCAAGTTATTCTAGTCCTCAGTCTAAGTACAATATGTATAATAGAAAGACTATATTAAAGAGACATATTGCAATGTGCAATAATATATTCAAACATAGCAATACCCTAGTGTCCTACATTTCACCTTGCAATCACACTCATTTAGGGGCAGAAATACATATTTTCTATAAAACAACTGATATTAACATTAGTGCTTATGGTCTGAGTCGTTATTCTATGAATTTGATGAGCTCCTTGGAGTATGTCTACTGAGTGGACAACACCATTTATTATTACCTCTTGTGTTGTAGGTATGCACTGGCATCTCACTTCCTCTGGGGCCTGTGGTCCATCATTCAGGCCAAGATATCTACAATAGAGTTTGGATACATGGTAAGGAGGATGTTGACGTGTGTCTTTACAACGCGTGTCAGTCCACTTGTTCACAAAGTAAAGGTCATGTGGTTTAGATGGTTCTTTGGTGAGCACCACCTGATGGATAAAAGGTCTTTTCTCTTCCCGCCACAGGACTACGCTCAGTGCCGGTTCGACACCTACTTCAAGCAAAAAAAGCTTTTCTCCTAAACAACCTCTCCCAGCGTCTCAGGATGTCGTTTTATTTAGAACCGCAAATGTTTAAACTGTGCAGGTGATTTCAGTATTTTGAGTTTGGAAAACGTAAGGTGCAAGACATGATACAGATTATGAGAGAATGGTCTTCACTAACCATGTTTGGCTTTACGTATCTTTACTTTATGTATACATTTCAGTTTTTGGTGTTTTCATTTAAGGGTCCAATTTTTGTTTTTGATTCCTGAGAATATGCTACAGACCACGGTTATGTCCACTGAAAATCTTTTCCTGTAATTGTGATTTATTCATGCATCATTGATCGTTATGTATTCATGTTGAACTGTACAACGGTTTTATTTGTAAGGCTTGGTGATTCTGTCGTATATACTGTAGGGCCCGACCCATACGCTGGATTTAACTCAACTCAATTGTGTTTTTCATGATGCATTACATCTACGACATTAGAAAATGTGAAATGAATAACTTAACTGATGGATGAATGGAAACAAAATCAAAATGTCGATTTCATTTTACAATATACTGAAACACAAACACCCATTTTGCACAGGTGCATTCAAATAATGCATATCCACATGACCGCATGAAACAACTGTGATAAATCATTTTTAGATGTTTTGAGATGTCGCTCCTTAAGAAGACATCTTGCACTATACCCTTACAATGCAATCCTTTTTATAGTGTTAGACTTTTTGCCGTACTAAAATGTGCTTTTTGCTCTCTGAAAGCCACCTGTCTCTAATTAACTTGCTTTATTTATTTAGAATTCAGTGCTACTGGTCTACAAATAGTCTTTTTTTTTATTAGAATTGAAGCAAAGACTACTAACAGAGGAAACCACACACTCAGAAGATTGTATTTGTAGCACTTAAAATAATAATAATAATAATCTGTTAGTTCTATGTACACCAGTAAGACCAGAACATTCTATTTCCAAGGCTAATAAACATTTTGTACCATGAGTGCATTGAGGGCTTTCTGCTGTCATTTATTGCTGATAAGATAAGATATTACTCCTTTTTGACGCATTTGATAACTTCTGAACTTTGTTAAAACAAAAGTAAGATTTAGTACTTGTGTGTATTACTGTACTGATGTCTAAACTAATTCAGACCATTTGGTTTTACACAGCCTTTACTAATTAGCCCCTGGATTTTAAGCTCTTCTGTTCTTTCCTTATGTGTTCCTACTGGTTAGGGTAGGGTTTTCCTTGTCCGTTTTGAGGGTTTAGGCTTAGGCCTTGTCTACTTTGAAGGCTACGCTGTGCTGTACTTCACTGCGCCCGGCGGGTACTGCGGGTGGCACTATGACGACACAGTCCGCACAAGACCTAGGAATCACGTTTCCTTCCGGAACACCGACTGCCCTCTCACCCACTGGAGCTAGAAATAAACCTAGTCCGCACGAACATGGCTACCGTTAGAGTTCATAGCTCTCGTCTCCGAAGAACAGGCTTACGAACACACTGGAACTGTTTCAGAACAAACCGGTATTCCTCAGTTAAATTACTGGGGTAGTACTCTTTCATTTTCATAGTTGCATGTAATGCGTTCTTTTGTGAATGACACTGATAAGTCACCCAATCAAGCAGATATAGTAACTTTTTAGCCCATCTTTTTCTATTGAACCACTATGACTTGGTTAGTCAGCATGGTGTCATAGTGATCCATCTTTAACCTGTTCTAACATGACAAGTGATCTGAATTCATTATAGGTTTGTGAACAAACAGGTCATATCAAGATGAGTCAGTTTCAACAGTTTCTCATCCAGTTGTTACAGTGGATATGCTCAACAGTACAATACAGTTTAATAAGAGTTTGGGAAGCTTTCCCAGCAGCGGTCAATATTTTGACCGCTGCACCACAATGCAAGGGTCGAGAAACTACCGAAACACAGCCAGAGGAGTGGAAAACCAATGAGGTGCTGCGAACATATCACCTCCGAGACGAAGGTGGAACCAGAGTGGTGGTTCAGACAGACACACATGCCTTCCATGTGAGTAGAATGCTGATTATACGCATTGCTACACTACCAACACATTTCTCTTCATTGGAAAGATTTCCACTCACTGAAATGAGGGGTTTGTAGGGTGTCTGGTCAATAAAAACTATGAGCATTCCAATATAGCTTAATATCATAAAATAATGTATAACCTTCTTGGGATTATTGGTCAGGTGGACCTTGAAAGGCTCTCGGAGTGCAGTGAGTATTTCCGGGGCGTGTCACAGTCCAGAATGAGGGAGGCTTCTGAGGGTGTGGTCCATCTCGGTCACATACCTTCCTCTGTCTTCCACAACCTCCTGGAGTTCTCCTTCCATCAGCAATTCAGCGTCTCCGAGGATGAGCTGGCGGATAACATCCAGGTAGATGGGCGCCAGTTTTATCCCAAAAAACCTCAAGACTACTCATCATCCCCCTATGCTGACACCTGATTCACTGCCAGTGTGTTGCACCCACCTGGGTGATGCACGGCAGCCGGTACAGGGCTTACGGGGGGGTTCTCATTCTTGTAAAATGTGGCCTATGAAGCCCTTTGAGACTGTATCTGTGATTAACGGCTACTCAAATAAAAATGACTTTACTCTCAAGCATTTAGAGAAAGAAACATGGAGTACTAGAGCCCTGTCTTTCTTACGTCGCAGGTGGCCAGCTACCTTCTGGCCGAGCCCTTCCTCTCAGAGTGCTTGTCGGCCCTTGCCGATATGCTCACACCAGACAACTGTCTGTCGTACCTGGGTCTCGCCAGGGACATCTTCTGTGCCAAGCTAAGGATGACGGTATTCACCTACCTGAGCAGGAACCTTCTGGAGCAGTCACACCTGTAAGGTTAAGATATAATATCATGGTTGTATGTTGAATCGCATCCGAAATCGTTTGGTTAATGATGTTTGCTAGATGATTAAATAGTAGGCTACAATAGTTGAATACAAAGAAATGGTAAATCATGATATTGTCACTTTTAATTTTCATATACAGTTATGTATTATTACATCAGCGTGGAGAGAACTACATTCAATAAAGCAATCAAGCAAAGTTTTATGAGTTGAGGTTGTAGCCGGTTGTGCTGTGCTAAGCTGTTTATGTGCTTTTCCCTAGAAACACTAAAAGATAAGATAAGACTAACATTTGATGATGGAGAGCCAATAAACATCTTAAGGGTTGTACATGTGGTTCATATACCCGAGTAGAGTTACGTAACTTACAATGATCAATATGATCATTGTAAGTTATGTAACCCTAACCCTACCCTAACCTAACCCTAACCCTGATAAAAACCAATGTAGTATTATATTCTTCTATAATGCTTTGTGTTGAGTCCACAAACAATCTTGTTCTGTCTTTTGTCTTCTGTCAAATTCTTGTTTCTGCCTCAGGGGTCTCAGCCCTCAGGAGCTGGAGGAGCTGATCGGTCTGAGAACCCAAGGGGAGCAGCGGCTCTGTGTTCTCAGGAAGGAGAACCTCACGTCCTGGGCCCACCCAGAGACGGCACCCGCACGCCATCTCTTCGGACTGCACAGGTCGGAGGACGGGGGAGACTCGTCGTGGCAACCCGTTTCCGAGCTGCCGTTCAAGGCTGACAAGTGGTGCTTCACTGCAGTGGTGCTGTTCAACTACCTGTACATCCTAGGTGGATACAGGCAGCCAATCAGGAGAGGCTGGGAGTTCAAAATGGCTTCTTTTCGCTATAATCCTTTGACACACACCTGGGTCACCACAGCTCCTCTGATCAAGGTGAGACACAGCTGGTCCTTTGGATTGGAAGTAACAGACCCGTACAGAGAAACAGTACAAGAAAACAACACAAGAACACATGTAAAAGTTGTTTGACTTCAGTCACTTCTAAGCCAGCTGTAGCCTCGTGACACCATTCCGATCTCACCAGTTCACATTCAGTTTGCCCTACAAATCAGTGCCCTACTGGCAGCTACAGGTGTGGTTTAGGTGCAATGACAGCGAGAAGCAACAGTTTGTTCGGAAACAACAATGGCGATAGACAGGTTCATCCAATCATCAAGTCTTTATTTGATCGTACCAGCCCTTTCCTGTGAAACAAACCGTCTGCTATGTCAGGTTAAGCCAGCTGTACAACGAAGACAAATAATGACTAACATTGTGTTACTGATTCCTATGGCTTTTTTGTAGCTACTTTAATTTCAATGGATTGCTTTGATTCCCCCCGCCCCCTCACTTGTAAGTGGCTTCATATAAAAGGCGTATGCTAAGTGACTACAATGTGAATGTCGTGTAAACCTGCGTTACTCTATGTCCACAGCACAGGAGGCATTTCAGCGCGGTGGCCTGTGAAGGAGGGGTTTATGCGGTGGGAGGTTGGTATCTGGACTCCCTGGTGAGTCCCGACTCCAGCGCGGCCCTGTACACCGCTGTGGAGCGCTACAACCCCTGGGACGACACGTGGAGGTCTGCAGCTTCCAGTGTTATGTAGTATGATGGGTGGAAGCATCAAAAATGAATTGATGAAAATGGAGCTGAGGAAAATGCATGTGAATTGAAAAATAGAGGGGTAAATTATCAAGATGAACATTCACCAAAGGTGTGTGTGTGTGTGTGTGTGTGTCTGTCTCTCTCTCCTATAGGTTTGTGTCTTCACTTCCGCTAACAGATTTCCAGTTCACCGTGTCTTTGTCCCATGACGTTCCCCTAGCTACCAGCTTGGGTCACTGTGTCTACGTGCTGGGGAACATCCAGAGAACCGGAGAGAAGCTGATTCTTCAGTACAACACGAAACAAGGTTGGGTTGAACAGCACCGCTGGTTTACTGGTTTCAACACAGAGGCCTGTGGCTTCCTCGACTCCAGTCGAATCCAAAGATGTCTCTCTCTCTCTCTCTCTCTCTCTCTCTCTCTCTGTCTCACACACTCACACACACTGTCCCTCTCCCCTAGACTCTTGGTGTGAGCTGTTCCCTACCCTAACCAGAGTGAACACAGACCTGCCCACCCTTTACTTCCTGGGTGCCACTGACGCCCTGATTGTGATCGGGGGAAACACCTCTGAGAATGTGGTGACATCATTCTGTCCCTGGACACACAAGTGGGGAGAGGTACGTATATCACCGGACATGTATTCAACAAACACCTCTGATCTTTCGTATAGATGAGCTCAGTGATAAATAATTTGTGCATTTGTAAAATTTTTCAGGATGAATAATCCAGCTAATGATATCATTCCTTTTCGTCAAATGTGGGAGAACTGATTGGTCAAGACAGAAAAGGGTTTCATTTTCAGCCCAAAGGCCTAAAATGTATTGTTTTTATCTCCTTGTGTCCAGATCCGTGCAGCTCCCAAGCTGGCGTTTGCAGGACAGGGGACCGTTCTAGAGGAGCATGTGCTGATGCCAGCACCAGAGCACAACGGTGTAGTACGACTGGACCTGCCGGACCTTTCCCTGACTCTGCTGCCCCCTCTTCCTATCCCTGCTCATTATGATGCTGTCTTCCACTTGTACTTTTGATCTTCATTCAATTGACTTTGATTACTCGGTCCAGTTAACATGTTAACATGATGACATTGTTTTGTAAATGACTCCATGACTGGGAGAAAGATTGTACATTTGTTTGGAAGTCAATGGGTGAATTGTAGGCTATATTTAAACAATACCAATATTTAAACAAACGCATCCAAAGCAAGGATAAAAGACAATGAAATAGACAGTACATTCAACGCTTTTATCCAAAGCGACTTACAAAAAGTACAGGTGTTAAGTATCTCTGAATTGTTTTGGACCCTCAGCTCACATTGACAAAACACAAAAGTTGAGCAGAACTGTTATGGCCAATCTGCAAACCTTTAGGCAAGTCATGTTAGCTCTGTCTCTGTGACGTCTTTGGTCACGCCCACCAATCGTGCCTCCCTTCTCTTCGACGTATCCGACGTACCCTGCCTGTTGCCGAACACCTGCCTGTCTGACTACCCTGCTGTTTCCGAATCCATTGCTTGATTCCCTGACCATCCGCTCTCTAATAAATACTACTCTTCGATTCTACGTTGCTGGTGTCCTGCATTTGGATCCGCTTGTTCTGAATCGTAAACAAATCAGACACTGCTTACCATTTCATACAGCGTGTGGCAAATAAAAGGACGCTTGTCCTCTGATTACTTACTTATTACTTACTTACTCTATAATTTATGCATGCAATGTTTTTTTTTTCCCATACTGCATAACTTCTTGGTCTCGGCCATTAAACCACTAACGTCCCTTTATAACCAAGCTATCAAAGTTCTGGACAAGAAATCACTGAGATTTCATAACATTTTACATTACATTGCATTTATATAGCGGTTTTATCAAAGGGCTTTACGTTGCCTTACATTCACCCATTCATACACAAAAACAGAACTGTAAACATGACATCAACTACTCATTATTTGTACAGGCTACTTGAGTTCATGCTAGAAGTGTCTTGCAATCAGCTTTGTAATGTTTTATTTTTTTGTATGTTTGTTTGTATGCTGTCATGGATGGATTCTTGTCCATGGATTCTTGTCTTATTGCTATATGCACTGATTTTAAAACTGTAACATGTAACTTTAATTATTGTTTGAGCTATCAATGCCCATCAAAGGACTGGTGTTGAAAATGTGTGTAGCTTTGGCTATATACACGTGTACACTTGTACACATACACGTGTCCCTTATAAATTAACAAATAAAACATTTTAATAATGAAATACCTTTCCTTACTAAATTCAGATACATGTGTATATACAGTATATATTGAATATTCCAAAAAATAGCGTGAGCTCTTAATACTTGTATTGATTTGTGTGTGTGTGTGTGTGTGTGTGTAACACTATAGATTTTTCTCTAATTATTTCCTTCCTCTCGATAAAAGCCCAGTTATGTTCAACTAGGCCTATTTAAAACCTTTTCACTGACGCGACTGCCGGTGAACGTCATGGGCGCACGAAGTTCTATTTTAGCTGCATGGTGTATGGTTACAAACAGAAGTGTGCCGTGTGTATGTGTGTGTGTGTGTGTGTGTGTGTGTGTGTGTGTGTGTACACTAATGCTGGTTCACAGTGGGTAGAAAGCAGACACACTAACTCTACCTGCTGAAAGCCGCTTCAAGGGCAGTGAGACGCAGGGAACAGGCCAAGGCCAGAGGAATTTCGCCTATTTGGTGACTGTTGCAGCAATCCGACTCATCTCTGAAGTTACACTTTATCCAGCTTGAGAAAGGTAGGCTACAGGACGCAAATACCGTTTTCCAATCTGTGTTTTGTCATGAGAAGTTCTGTTGATGTATACACGCGGGTTGTATTGGATGTAATGTTGTATCGGCCTATAGCTAAGTGGTCTGGTCACTGTTTTGTTTTATTAATGTATGAATATTGTATGTAGGCCTATTTGTCTTGGGAAGTTATGTGTCCAAATAAGGGATTCCAAGTGTCCGTTATTAATATACTCGATTGCATTGATTGATTAACGATACTGTGTTTGAAATAGACAGGGGCAGAGGCGTGCAGCATACATATTTAATGTAATGGCAACCTTTATGGTTACTTTCGCAGGCCTGTTGCAAAACAGCGTGCACCTTTAAGCGCGGCGTGCTCTCGTGTGTTTATATTGTCCTTCTGTATTCGTGCACGTGTAGCGGCCGGCGCGCCGCTCTATCTGCGGCTCCGACCTTTGTCCCACTTGCTGACGGTCCAGTCATATGACATGGAAAATGAAATCCAAGCTCGACGTCTCAGCCGGAGTCTTCTAACGTTGGCGGGAGACTCGTTTTTGACCTCCAAATGCTTATGGAATTTTTTTTTTTTTTGGTTTGCTTTATGTTCCTTCATGTTCGTTAGTCCATATCGGCCCATAGTCCTGTTATAAAAACGTGTTAGTCCTACTGTTGTTGTTTTTATTAATATTATCGTTATTATTTTTTATCCACAATCACAATATGCCAGTGAATTGATCAAAAGCGTATTAGCTTAGTATTAGTAACTAAATGTTTAGGCCTATATCACATTTAAAGTGTTAAACATTTGTTGAACATTATATTAATTTCAATTAGACTTAGCCTACTTCAGAGTGCATGTAGATAGGTGAATATAGCTTTTGTGTCTTTCATAGGTCTAAACCTCCATCATCTGTAGCCTGTTTTCCGTTTAGTCCTCAGCCGTTTCTGAGCTGCCTTTTTGTCGATTCAAGCGGTTCCAAAATGGACACAAATGAACAATGTCAAGTTCTATGAATTTAATGTCATTAATCCAGCAAAACATCCATTTCTACACGTTGTACCACCAGGCCTTTACAGCGATGGCCGAAGCCCACCAGGCCGTGGGCTTTGAGTTCACTGTACGCCCAGACGGGGCGGACATCAAGTTAAGCCAAGAAGTGATTAAAAACATCTACCTGTCAGGGGTCACGGCTTGGAGAAAGCGCGCCATACAATTTAAGGTACAAAAAAAAGGTTATTTCTTTCTGTCTCACTCAAGGTAGACTATTGTTTTATTTTAGCATTAAACATTTGATTGAGGCTGACATCCCTGTGTGGTCTCTCTCTTTCTCTCTCTCTCTCTCGCTCCCTTGCTCCCTCCCTCCCTCCCTCC
>OMKP01051377.1:3078-16184 GCA_900302375.1 Bathygadus melanobranchus | reverse complement strand
CTGTCAGCTTCTGACAAAGGTGAGACCCCTTCGTGTGACATGCACACACACATGTGCACATACACACACACACACATGCACGCACAAAGTCCCAAACAAACTCCCACACAAACTCTCCTACACACACAGACACAGACACACTCTGTAAACTAGCTACTAGGTTAGACCCATACACAGATTGAAGACACACACACATTTCCCATCCGTCCAGATAAATTCACGGCTTGATGTCGAGCTGCAGCCTATTTGCTTAAGTGTCTCTTCAATGTCATTACAAACACCTGTGCAAATGGCCGACATCTTGCACATCAAACAAAGGCACAGGCAAACGTGCACATACACTTCACTCTCACAACATTCAAGTGAATACTCAATCCTGATTACATTGAAGAAGTACTTCCTTAACTTTATCACACCACCACGTTAGTTAGCATTTTATTAAGACAAGAAACTGCAGAACGGCATGAACTAACTTTGTCCTCTCTCGTCTCCTTTCCTTCCAGAACCCTCCAGAAACGTTCACGTGGACACCTACAAACTCAAGTTACAGTCTTCTGTAATTGTGATTGTTTAGGAAAGTAATAGGAACATATTTATTGTCTGTAAATATTCTAAATACAGCCGGATAGTGACAATGATGACAATATATTAAAAAAAAATATGATTAAACATTATTTGATGATCTGTGAGACAACAGATTTGAATCTTTGTGAATCCTTGCATTTTTTGTTCTTTTTCGTTTTGACTATACCAGTTTTAAATGATTTGCGGTAATTTATTTTTGTCTGAATTGTGTATTTATTTTGTAAATTGTATCAAGGTGCTGCTGACCTTCTATATTTTTGTACCATAATGCACTTTAGATATATAAAATATAAAAAAATATAAACCAGTACGTTTTGTTAAGTGACTTTCTTTTTGTGGTCAATTTGCAATGAAGAATTAACAACGGTCACCTATTATCGTTTCAGTTTGGGATTGACGATGCTTGTGTCTTTTGTGCTTGTGTGTGTGTTTGTTCCCGTCGCTGCTGTTCAGACAAACTACAGGTATCGTTTACCTTCGATTCAGACCACGCCCCCGTTTGTCGGCTTTTTTTTTCTTTCGTTCCTTTCGTTTTAATTATTATTTTTTTAAAACGTCCTTTTGCGTATACGTCCACATGCCAACGTTCACTCTGTACATGTGACTGAACACATAACCGCTTGATGTCGCTGTTGTTTGCCACCTGCACTGAGACGACACTATATTGAACCGATTAAAACATTTTGCCAGTACTCCGCCCCGGTTGTGTGTGTGTATATGTGTGTGTGTGTGTGTGTGTGTGTGTGTGTGCGTGCGTGCCTCGGTGCGTTCAATGAAAAATATATACATACCCCTTCTAATAAACTGCACTCATTCCTATTCAGAAAACATCAGTACTCCCTACATCTAAAAACAGGACATGTGTTTGTTTCATTGTGTGTTGCGTCCTGTGTACGCGTGCACGCCATGTCAACTCAAACACATACAGTGTTATTGCATTAAGATGCTTTCCCTTGCAATGATTTTTAGGTGCATATGATTAATGGGAAGGTAGGGGTTAGGCATCAGCCTACAGGTAGACTGCGGACATTGGGGTTTGAACCCGCAGGCTGGGAGTCACATGTACCCTTACCACTAGAGTTTGTTTTCTTGAATGAATGAATAAATGTTTATCACCCACTTCATGGGTTTTAAACAGCTAGCAGCTCTCTAACATTTGGTGTCTGGCACAATTAATGGCACTTCATCAGCATTCATTTGTACAACCATGTAGGCTTCTGTATGGGCCTGCCACTCGGGAACAGGTGAGGTTCAACTGCAACAGGAGGTGGCAGTATAGAGTACAGGAACTGCTATTGGGGAGCACCTTTAAACTAACTAAACCGTTAACACATTAGTCTCTAAATCAGCCTTCCATCCACCAGTAGCCTACTACAGTAGTTTGTTTTCATGTCATCATAAACAGTAGTTTATTTCCTCCATATCGTCAAATGTTTTACTGATTAACATTCCCATCTCCTTAAATCACATTATTTACGGTACCCTAGCTAGCAACTATTAGAGTCCTCATTCAATAATCTAATATGAATCTGGCATATTATAATACATTATTAGTCTGCTAATATTTGCATATATCGTATATTCCATATAACATATTATTCAGTTAATGGGTTCCAGGGGAAGAACTCACTGCTGAGCTAGGCTATGAGTGTTTAAAATGCTACACAAGAAAAAATAATCAGCAAAAAAGAAATGGCTGACATCAACCGGGAGCATAATTCCTCATCATTTCAAGGCCATTGCTATTATAGCACTACGGCCCGCATATAAATTACAACTTTCCACTCGATAGAGCAACACGTGTCAACAAATTGACATTCCTCATCAGGCACCCCATCCAAAATTCAATTACAAATGATCAACAGTTCTAGGCAGAGGAATGTGGCGTGACGGCTGCCTTGGCTTCTTCAGGAGTCGTTAAAGCGATTCCCTCTGGTGGGCTTCGCAACATGACAGGTTTGGCTTGGCGTGAGCGACCTCGCAGCAGCGGGGTTTATCATGAGCGTCATTAAGATTCGAAGCAACAGCGTATGAGAAGAACTGAGGGTGACAGGGAGATGCTGCATGGTGACAAAGCAACAGTATACAGTATGTTGCGATGTTATGATTATGAATACCTGTAACCTTGACGGCACAGCGTTTTACCATAACTCTAAAAATACCAAACAATTTCTGAGCAAAATTGGAATTGTGCTTGGAAATGCAAGCTTGCCATGTAAAATAATCCACAACAGTGGTTAATGTATTACTTTGAATAATTAATGTTTTCTATGGAAAGGTGGCTTGCACCCAGGGATGTGTCCAGTGGGGGGAGGGGAGCCGGGCCCCTCGCAAATGTTTTTTGTTTGGCCACCCCTTCTAAATTAGTCTGTTTTTTTACATTTTAAATGTATTGTTTTATCCCACTGTCAATGTTAAACCAATGAGGTGTCAGTGCTGAATACATCTGGGAAAGGCATACTTAATTAATAGCTCCCTTCAAGACACAAGAATGTTTTGGTCCGCTTAAAAGATTACAAAAAAGGATTAGTGCGCCACCTAGTGGAAATGAATTGTCCCTACAGTTAGGGTTACATAAAAAAATAAAGAAGTAAATAATATAGTATAGTAATGCATATAACGTGCGACATTGTACTTGGAGAAAGTGAGACACTCCAACCCTCACCCCCACCCCAAAGATTGCATAAAACCTGAAAGTGTACATTATCTTCCATTAGCTTTAAATTGCTCAAACGTTTTCAACTGTCTATTTTAGTTCTGGTTCTATTCATCCGCTCCATATCCCATAGCCAATGACAGATCGCCGCCTTGAACTATCAGTTGGTGCAGGCCGTGGACATGACGACTGGAGAGGAGACAAACGACACACTCGAAGATGCTCCAGCAACAAAAAATAATGGTACCCATCCACACGTCATACACGCTCCAGCCAAAAGGCGCAGCGAATACCCACACTACCCGGAAGTATTACCATTCCCCACGTGAACAGAGCAGCGCAAGCATGGGTAGTACGCCAGGGGGGAAGATCAACAGACCCAAAACGGTAAGAAATTAGATGAGATGTGAGGTAAAGGCGAATAATTCCTCGATAATAACTTCCCCATATGCTTAAACGGCAGCTAAGTGCAATCTCCTTTAGCCAGAAAGCGTATTTGTTTTGCATACGTAGTAGCCACCAAGCTCACTCAGCACTCTACTTTAAGTTAATAAAAGGAACCATATACTTGTATGCGTTATCTACGTTACGTTGTATATTGGGCTCATTCACTCAGTATCATTCGAAAGGAGTTAATCAACTTAAAATGTATATACTGTTACTGGACAGTTATTCGAACTACAAAAATGGCGCAGCACCTTTTTCACCTTTTGCTCATAATGAACAAAAATAGTGGTAGTTTTTAACATGATAATATAACATTGTAGAGGAGGATGATTTGCCATTTCATACAATGACTGTGTGGCACAGGAGTTGGGGAGGAATGTTTTCAAGCGCCGCCGAGTTTTGGGGAGGCAGAAGAGGAAGAGGCACCAGATTGTTGGCGCAGTAATTGACGCGGGTCTCACAACCATCCATCACCTGAAGAAGCGAACGTGAGTACTCCGCAGTCACTATACATTTAGGGGTGTACTATACTGGTATCAGATATGGGTGAGTGGAGACGGCAAAAGTCTGGGAAAAAGGAATGGAAAGTAACAGTGATGTGTTTTTACCAAGTTGATAAACCACCGTCATAATTCAATATAATTGTTAACATTGTCTATATATGTCGAGTCGACTGTTGACGACGATACCACTTATCCATACTGCAATACCCGTCCCCAACCACTAAGATAGGCCTACTAGTTTCCTTGGCTGTGCAATACAAAGATTATTTCTAGCAATGTTTTCATGTGTCCCTTCAAGTAACAGACTACTCCGTAGTGAGTGACATTCACTCACTAACTATTTGCGTTAGCATATGAAAACAAATATTCATGCGTCTCTGAGTCGAGTTGTCCCCAGTTTAAGGCACCTTTATTACCTTGTTTGTTTGTTTTTTGTTTAAAGTTCTGCACGTGGGATATTTATTTTCTCTTTTGTGTTGTTTTTGTTCAGGACCAGCAAAAGGGCCAACATCACTCTGTCTGGTAAAAAAAAACGAAAGCTTCTCAAACAGCTTGGTCACATGGAGAGGGAGAGAGCCTCAATGGACGGTAATTGTAGATCACCAACCAACACTTGTGAAATAACTACTATTTACCTGCAAACGAGAACCATTGGAAAAGCCTTTCTATTCAGTCATTTAGCAGATTATTTTGTTCAAAAATGTAATTTACTGACAATACAGGACATTTTAGAGGCATCATTTAAGGAGTAGGTAGTTGTTAGGCATCTTGCTTGAGGAGAAGGTACTAATTTGCATTGGCGGGGAATCGAACCCCCTTCCATTTCCTAGCTGTTTGTTGAGCTGCTGAATGGAAATCTGGCCCAGTTACTATAGATTTATGAATAAAATATTGTTATTTATGCCCAAAGGAACCGATCATAAAAATACAATAGAGCAGAATGTACAAATCATGTTAAAATCCGGTACGGCTACTATACCTGCTCTTAGCTACTACCAAATTCCTGCCCCTGCACATGCCTGATATTGTGTAAAATATTTGATAATGTGTGTGCGCATACATTTCATACATGCATTGCTATGCTCCAAAATTGTCCATGTGTTTGTGTTTTAAAACGCAAACTTTTGGCACGTTTGGGTTTATTTGGTCATAACGAACCCAAACGCTACATGTACATGTGTGTGTAAATACATAATGTACACTATATTTTCCTCTTTTCTCTTGATAGCAGAGCCAACCACAGCACCAAAGAAGAAGACCCCATCTCCAGCCGCGGCCACCGTCCATGCCCCGGCCGCTGCCAAGAAGGGGAAGAAGAAGAAGAAGAAGAGGGGCCCTGTCGGAGCCCGGGGGGACGTTGAAATGCAACACATGGAGTAAAACCAGAAGAAGAAGAACTCTAGTTTAAAAGGCACCAACTGTGGGTTCCTCAGGCTACAGTTAAACAGAGTCCGGGTTTCTGTTTCTGAATGGGGCAATGAGAAGATATCATTGTGTTTTTAAAGATGTAACTGATACAATTTCTGCGTTGATTACACTTGGAGTGAGAATTCTGAAACGCTGAGTGTGAATAGTAACGTCGTGCAAATGCAGATGCTTGACTGAATGGATGCTTATGCATTTTTAACAAGCGTCTTTTGGATGCATGGATGAAAACAAGTTTGAATCAATTTCTGATTACTCAAGTTGTATATATGACATGGATTTTGATCATGTTTTGCAACCATTAATGACTGTAGGTTACATTATAGAGATGCCTGGGTGGGGGGGGGCTTATTTTATTGGATGCTTTTTGCATTGGATTAAATTTAGCACATCAAAAAGGTTTATATTGGCAGGAGAAGAAATAGGAAATCTGTTCAACATAAATGTACTTTACTGCATTGTTTATGTAGCCTATAAACGCATGCAACATCTGGTTCAGTTCATCAAATGTATTGTTCGTGTCCTTTAATTATTGACGTGTCTGCTTGTGAAATAAGCAATGAATGTTTTTAGGATTTTTATTTTTTTTGGGGGTGGGGGGACCAATTGCTTCTGGCTGCACATATTTGCCTCGGCAATTACGAATCCAAGTCTGCGTTATTTGGGATAGAGACCTGCGCGCATCCCTCCCCCCCTACCAGTCGCTCAGAGGACAAAGACGAAAATGGGTCAGAGTCGGAGGAGCGGATCTCGCATCGCACACGCACCAACTGTAACATATTTTACCTAATAGATTTAAGAACTAGCAAGCGATCATTTTTAGACTAGGCCGACGGACTCGTTTTTCTTTCATAGCCTCCAGTGGTTGATGAACTCAAACGGGAGAGTGTTTATTGAGGTCTGAAGAAGACAGCACACACTACGTAGCTTCTACACCGCTGCTTCTGGAGAAGTCTTTGCATAATAGCAGTCGACAAGATGCTGTACAAGTCATCGCACGGGTAACGGGTGCCTCAGTGAACCGAGCATAGTCGCTATGACATAACCGGTGTGGGGCTTGTGGTACCAGTTTATTGAGTCAACGACCGGTGCGCGCTTCGGATGCTGCGCTGGGGTTTATTTGTCCTCCAACATTACGGGCTAAGTACGTGCATGTGTCTGTTTGGCTGTGGGGGGTTTGGGTGCTATAATACATGACAACATGCTTTACATCAGCCTACATTGTGTGTGCCAGTGCATCGCAAGTGATATCGCAGTTTCTCGATCAATTAGCCACCCGGAGTATCCGGCTGCAGGGTGGCGAGATGCTTTGGTCAATAACAGGTTGCACTTGTAGGCCGATATAAAGACCACGTAACACAAATGGCATCGGGAGGCTTCTCTTCGTGGGATTGCATGTGTCGCTGAACACCATTCGTGTGTCTACATGTCGACGAGGCCTCCGGCCACAGTGCGTTTACGATCGTTTTTGAGCAAAGAGCATATTTTCGCATCGATGGTCTGCCACACAGATCCACGCATAATAGCCAGTGTGTTGCATCCTACGCATATTGGTAGCCGGTGTTTTTCTGAACATTATTAGGCCTATTCCCGTAGGCTATAGGTAGATGCAGGTAACTATTGGTTAAGAAGCCAGTATGTCCTATATGATCCAGTTGATTTACGACGTGCCTCGTTGTAACTGCTCTCCGCTGCACTAATATGGCAATGTGATAACGCAGACACAGCAATGTAGTGCTAAGATAACACGGTGTGCTGTTTGTTCCACACAGGAGACAGAGGGGTCGAAGTTCTGCTCTGAAGAGCTGTGTGTGCCGCCGTGTTTGTCGGACTGTGGACCCATTGGGTTGATCTGGGCATCTTATGGGGACCCGTTCACACTCACTGGCTGTTGGTAAGTTGAATACCAACATGTTTCTATTTTAATTAAAGGGACAACATGTACGTATGTATTTATAGTCTCGATTTGAATGCTAGAATGAGCTGATGATGTGTCGGTTGTAATTGAAGTTTGTAATTCATTTTAGACTGCTAATGGTGACAGCATTGGGCAATGTATTTCTGGCAGTTATCTTTTGAGAGGGCAGAAAATAGAACCTTTTTTAGATCAAGGCTGTGGATTGTCTTTCTTCTTTCTGGATGTTGATTTCCTTCCAATACACATCTCTATTTCACCCCTGTTCTCGTTCCAAAAAAACCAAACTCTTACTTTTGTATTTTTGCATTACTTTTGAATTTTGATCAAAGTGACGCAATTATCTCCACCTGCGAACCAAGCTGACAGAACACAGCCTTTTTTTAGACATCTAATTATGCACAGAGGTAGCCTAGTAATTTTAAAGTCTTTCTACTTCAGACAAAGCTGACAGGACAGCATTTGGCAACTATAGGTAATGAGTTCCAGTACACTGTCATTGGGTTAGGCTGATAGAGACACATGTCCAATACACTGTGTAACATGTTTATGCTACATAGAGTCTACATTAGGTTAAGTGTTGTCTTTGTGTGGTTGGTATCACCACAAGAGGGTTTGATGGGGCCACTTTTAACCTTAAAAGTAATCATATTCAACAAAGAGTTGTCTTTTAAAAGGCCCCTATTTCACCACCAGGTGTGAGTGTGATGAAGCCGAAGCCTTTTCAAAATTGTCAAAAACTGGTAGGCTTACTTGGGTGTAGCATACATCTGGGTGGACACTCCCACTTGTGATGCCACTAGAGGGTAGTCACATGACAATGAAACGGCTTGTAATAGGGCACTCTAGATATGGACTATACCATTACTGTCAGTATACTGGTATACTAAATATCAGTACACTACTGGTCATCATTCAGTATATAAATATATCCAACGGCATGTTATACATACATACGTATATCTCTGATGAAGCAACTTTCTTACAGGATGATATGTTAATCATTATTCTCTTTTGATAGATGCAGTAGACATTGAATTGTATTTTGTATCGGCCTAACACAATGTATATCTCTGTTCTCTTTCTCCCATAGAAACCATAGGAGTTCTTCCTGGATTGCCTTTAACTTCTGTGGGCCTACATCACTCACCATAAAGACAAGACAGATCTGGTCCAAACACATGGTTCTCCTTGTGACCATGGCAACCATGATGAGGATACCCACACTAACCAGGTTCGCCGTGGCGATGATGATGCTGTCCGCCAGCCTGGTCTCGGGCCTGGAGCCAGAGACGTGCTTCTCCCGGCAACACAGACAGGCCACCGTCAACGTGCGGCTGGCGTCCAGCAGGCCTGGGACCGTCATCGATTCTCGCATCGTCCAATCAGAACGCGACTGCATCCTGGCCTGCTGCTCAGAAGAAGTAGCGCCAGGTAACCGAGAAACGATGGACACACATCGGTGGCTGACCGCCAATATATGGCATGTTGACAATAGAACTGCCGTTAATTTGGAATTTGATTACCACAACAGACCATGTAAGGGACTGTCTGCCCATATATGGCAGTGGGTACCACGGTTCTGCTTGGCATCAAGCTTGTGAATCACGTTGACAATGTACTTGTTGTTAGCTTGGTGACAGCCAAATTTGGAATATGATTACCACAATAGATGCTGTAGGTGACTGCCCATATATGGCAGTAGCACCAAGGGTCTGGTAAACAACAAGCTTGTAAAAATCGGGTTAGGTCATCGTCATTAGATTGATAGTATTTGTCATTTTTTTCCCATAGAGAATTTACTGTTGAACCGTAGCCATGATGACAACGCTATGCATATTAATGTGTATTAAATGATTACGAGTCACAAATAATTTGACTCTTTTATCGATTACAGGTTTTTGTTGTTTGTTGTTATCGAGCAATTCAGAACATGTTTGGCAAGCAAGACTGGCATTCCCCGTAACAGTTATTCATTTAACCTCCATGTCTTCTCTCTGTTCCCTGTCCACCTCATAGGAGCCAAGTGCAACATGACGGTATTTAAATCCAACAAACCCGCTGCCTCTGATAACTGTCTACTTTTCCACTGTGACACTGAGCAAGACTGTCCACTCATGATGGCTAAGGACGGCACCAATACATACGATATATTTAAAGGTAACACGGTCGCATCTCTGTTGGAGTCTACATCATTTCTATAAGGGAAATGACTTTACTTTTTCAAGTATAGTCAATATTTCTATAGCCCTTAGTCACAGTTACAGTTTCAAAGGGCCTCACTGGCCCACGTTATACAAACTAATCTAACCATGGCTAATTAGTCATTTTTTGTTATGATTACTTGACATGTAATCAATTTGATCTGTTTGTGTCTCATTTGTCGTGATCATTCGTCTTTTCGGATAGGTGTACTTCATTCCACGACTACGACAGTGCCGGCGATGAGCACGACCACCACCCCCACAACAACAACAACAACAACACAAGCCCCTCTCACCGTCACAGTCCCCACCACCACCACCACGCAACCCCCGGCAACCACAACCGTCTTGGAACCTGCCGCCACCACACAACCCACTACCTTAGCAGCAACAACGACCACACAGGCTCCCACCACCACCACCACCACTACAGAACCCACAACCACCACCACACTAGCCACTACAACATCAACAACAACAACAACAACGTCAACTACAACGACCACCCAGACACCACCCACCACCACCACCACCACCACCACCACAGTACAAGCCACGGTCGCAAGCACCCGTCAGTCGACGATCGCGGCAGAAGCGCCCGTAGTCATCGTCGCCACGATGCCCCCCGTCGAGGAACCGCCCCCCGGGACGGCGGCCTCTGCGACTACACCCGACTCGGCGACCACTACGTCTCCTCCAACCACCGCCGCGAGAAAGCCTAACAAAACCACCAAAAAGCTCAACAAAAATCAGAAGAAACTCAGACCCCATCTGGTGGTCGTTAACACCACCACCAGTAGCACCACGGAAGCCCCCAAGCTAGTCCCGACCACCACCTCCTCCACCACAACACCCACCCCAGAATCCGCCAAAAAACCCAGAACTACCCATATCGCCACGACGACGACGTCAACCACCACAACGAGGGCTACAACCCCAACTACGACTACCACTACCACTACGCCTGCGACCACGATCACGACCACCACCGGATACGCAGAACCAGGCGACAAAAATACAGCCACGGTGGCCGGCGTGTTCATCGTGGCCGAGGGGGACATCCAGTCGGACCGCATGCTGAAGAAGCCGGGCGCGCCGGGGGTCGGTCCCGAGGGCGAGGGCCAAGGGAAAAGCGCAGTGGCGGCTCACGGCGCGCTCAAGAGCGGCCTGGTGGTGTTGATGGTGCTGGGGCTGGCGGTGCTCACCATGGCGCTGGCCATCGGCGGCCGCAAGGCCATGGAGTCCTTCGACCGGCGCCACTACACCCGGCTGGAGCTCAACGACCTGCACTACGAAGTGTAACAGAGAAAAGAAACGCAAGCCGCGCCTAGCCTACGCCACCAAAAGAACCACGTTCCTTCACCACACACGTCCAAACACACACACAAAACTAGTAACACACAGTTGCACTCTCACGTTGGTGTTTTACAGACTAAAAGCTGGGAAGGCGAATTGTGGGCAGTGGATGACACATGCAACAGTCTTTTTGTGTTCTTCAAGTCTTTCTATTATCACTGTTCTATAATACGTTTCATTTCAAGATGGCACATGTGTTTTGCATCTATTGAAATTCTCATTTGCCACTGTGTTGAAGGAGCACCAAGTGATGTTGGAGGATTTTGGTGATGAACAGTGCTAACTCAAGTCTATGCGTAAAGTCGTTTTGTAGGGACAGAGGTCTTTCATCGGACTTGGACCCATGGAGGCCGCCTTGTTTATTTCCATATTCACTGTCAAGACGCGGGTAAAGCAAGGATCAACGGCACACAGCCGCCACTAGATGTCAGCAGCTGTTTTAAAATTCAAGGAACAGCCGTCGGACTTTGGAAGAAACCTATCATTACAAGCGCTTGGTGCTCCTTTAACGACAACGAAATACAGTCCATGGCTTTGGAATGCAGATAATGAACAGCAATATTTTGTACACCCCCCACCCCCCCCAAAACTCAGGAAGCCTCCGAATTCTAGCCAGGTTCTAGAGGTAAAAGGATAACATACCCAGACAACCAATTAGTACAAGAAGGTTTTAACTTTGAAGGCCTTTGCAATGGGGTTCAACCCCTGTTTGTATAAGGTGCACACGTGCATGTTTCTTTTCATTTCTCTCACACGCTTTGTACCATAGTCACATGAGCTTGTGGTTGTTTCTTAATCTTCTTTCTTTTCTTCTTCTCCTTTCTTCTTTCTTAAATTATCTTAATAACACATATTTCATATCATTATTTTGTCCGCACATCACTTGTTTCAAATGTGAATGACATTTTAATGATGGATGCAATTACTTGAAAATCGATGCACTAATTGTATCCAGCGTTTTTGATATGACTTGCTTCTTTATAAATAGCCTAGTAAAAATGTTTTAATAGCTAAGAGTACACTGGCCACACACTATTTTCCTAAATACGTTTTTAATGTATGTCAGTGTATAAGTGAATGTACTGAGTGTCACATGTCGGCGTGTGATTGGAGATGCCTATTGGTAAATAATCTTAAAATTCAGTATACCGCTAGGGGGCGGAAGATAGGCCTACATTGCAAACTGCTTCTGATGTTGATAATATTGCCATGCAGAAAGCCACTTCTAGACAGTTGGAGCCTAATTAATTGGGCATTAAGTTGCACACATTCTAAGTTGTTGGCACTTATGTTGCGTTCATTTCTGAAAGTGTAAGATTATGTGTAAGGTAACAGTTCGGTCTTGTTTTGTGAAGTGCTGATTTTACATAGCTTTGGAATTTAGTGTTTTGTTCTGTAAGAAATATTATGTGACTTTTGAATAAACGATTTTGTCATCATGTTCGGTATTTTGCTTAATGGAAACCTCCAGTAGTATTTTTCAATGTATGGTGTGCATAACATTCCAATGGTAAATTCACATTTCTAGACATCAAAAATTTAGCCATAAAATGATATAGTAATGAGTTACTTCTTAATTCTTAGTTGCTGTCGCCTATGAGGTGAAAACTAATTCACAGAACTTTCACTAATGCTCACTTTAAAATAAATGCATTCCCTATGCTGGATTCAATAGTGAGTCTGGACTCAAAATAATCATGGCATTTCAGGGATCAATGGTTGTTAAATTCTTACAATACAAGAAACTACAGCCAAAGGAATGTGTTTCTTAGCAGTGGATAAACGGAGTGTGCAGAACTAAACTGCGCCCTTTATGTGTTTATCCGTGTGTGTGCTGTTACTACTACCTCGTACTTACAAATATACTTCTGGGGGGGGGGGGTACGTTTCTCATTTTGCACAAGCAAGCTCGCCTTGTGTGCGCACCGCAATTCAACTACAACAATGGATCACGTTTGAGTGTTCAGGCGAAGGGGTTTGGAGGAGGGAGGAGGGAGGAGGGAGGGAGGGAGGAA
>OMKP01051291.1:6527-17040 GCA_900302375.1 Bathygadus melanobranchus | reverse complement strand
CAATACAGCAGCCTTTACGATACATCTAGTCAATGTACATATTTTATCTGACCTCTTTTTGTTACATTATGGTTATAGTTTTTCGGTTAAGGTCAAGTGTTTAGTTTCTATGGTAAATTGATTCCAGTAAAATTCCCAGATTGAAATGCACTCATTTCCCTTCTGAGATTAATAAAGCACTCATCTCAAAAACCAAGTGTTCATTTTCTAACCACTCTTGGCAGCTGTTGCACTCCTAACGCTGCCTGGAAGGAGGGATCCCTCTTCTGTGTTCCTTCCCAAAGTTCCAGCCTCAGGGTCACGTCTTCCCTGCACTTCGGAGGGCGTACAGGGCGAGGGCCTGTTGTATAAGGTGGCCCTAAACAGTGAAAGAAATAAGTAAAGGGCTTACGGGTGCGGAGGTGTTGGCCTGCTGCCGCTGGAAGCAGGTCTCCGTGTGTCTGGAGTACTGGGCCAGCGGGACGGACTTGTGGCAGACGTAGCACTTCTCTCTCCCTCGGGACGCCCTGCGTGGAAGACCGTCGGTCAGCCCAGTGACATCACAGCACCCTGTGGGTTTCTGAGGCTGACCGGGCCGGCATACTTACTTGGAGTGGATGGACGGATCGCTGTCCTCGTGTTCGTCTGTCGCTAGGGATTTCAGCGTCCTCCTCTTGTGCGGCCTCTGGGACACTGGGTAAACACACAAATATTTAAAATAACCTTCTTTTCAAGAAAGGCCGAGGATGTTACTTGTTTGTGCCATTTTGACAAGGTTTCTTGGAATGGGAAAATCATATTTTCGTCTAGCTGCAAGCGACCAAGAGGACGCTTTCTGTCAATTAACTCTGAAGCGTTCAATTTTTAAACACTTAAAAATAGAACACTTAAAAACAGACTCCCATCTTTGAACGCGTAAGAGACTTGAAACAGAAATGACAGAAAGTTGTGGACCTTTTTTTCAGAAACCAAAGGCATGCCGATACAAAGACGATGACCCAAGCTGTCCATAGAGGTGCAATATTGGTGAATTTATCGTTATTAACTACAAGCAGATAAGACTTATATCTTCATGAATAGGGCACTTTATGGAGGGAACTTCGACTAGGAGGTTTCGAGAGTCCTCTTAGTCGCTTGAGGCTAGCTAACGGTAGTTAAACCTGAGCATGCATGTGATTGGGGTTGGCTACCTGGCGAGTGGTCTTCTGCACACTCCACCACTTCCTGCTCCCCATCGCAGAAGGCGGCGTGCATCTCGATCTCCGACGCAGGGAAGGCTCTCTGGCAGATGGGACAGTCCACTGTGGAGACTGCCTTCACAAGGCTGACCGTCGGCGCCACCACATTTAGAGCCGTCTCCTCCTCCTGTCCAGGCAACACCTCCTGCTCTCTGCCGGGACTCATGACAGCCAGCTGCTCAGAGTCACCCCCTACTGGAGGAAACACAGCAAAGCAGAACATGTTAGATTCTGTTCATCTGTTAGCAATGAAAGTCTCCACTGAAAGTTTGTGAGTCAGTGCTATCATTTAGATTGATTTGAGCGATTTTAAATTAACAAAATAACACTGGTTCATGACATATAAGGGTCAGGGTTAGCACTTAAACCAAGTGCATAAGTACTTAAAGTAAAGTCTTAGTGACTTTAGGTTTAGTCAGCTACAGACCCCAACTACCTCTTAAAATACATTTAAAACTTTTAAAAACATGACAATGTATCTGACACGAGCTAACCTTAACCCTTTTCCTCCTTTCCACTGTCTCCGCACACCTGAAAACGATCCCTCCTAATTGGGGCTTCCCATTGGCTTGAGCCTTCTCAGCTGGCTTGAGCCTACTATTTGGCTTCTTAAAGGGGCAGTACCCACTCCCCTCAAAGCGTACATAATGTGTTGGATTCAACTTGACTGTTGAACTTGTGTCTCACTTCATTTATAGTAATTCAAGCTCTTCAATTTCTCCTCCCGCGTACGTGTGACCACACAAACGCGCCGCTCGCACGAATCCCAACAGCAGCGTTACGCATCGACATGTACCTAACCGACGTCGCGTGAAGGCGCGCGGCTAGCAAAGGCACCGCCGTTATTGTCCAGAAAGCAACGCGGCCGCATGCTACACGTGACCGTGACGCTGACATACGTAACACCTCCGATTCCTGAACGCCGGCACGCTGCTTATCAGAACACACGGGGGCGCCATTGTGCCGGCTTTTTTAGTTCTGTGTAACAAAGCAGAGCCAGCGTAATGACAGACCTGATCTATGATGTGAAATACAAGACATTTTGGCTCAAGGCTGTTTGACTCAGGCAACTTGGCTTAAATGACTGCATTTGGTGTCATTTAATATTTGAATTGACAAAAAACTAACTATAGCATCCTGGTAACTATAGCGACGGGTAGGTTACCGCAGCTGAATCACATGTTCGCGTTTTATTAAGTACAATCTTACCGTCTTCCTCCACCTCTTCTTTCTTGTCTAGGTCCTGAGTGTGGTCCTCCTCCTCCTCCTCTTCCTCCCCCTCCCCCTCCCCCGTCACCCTGCTGGGGGGCAGGGGGGCGGGGGGACTCGGGATCTGGAGTAGGGAGGGGCTGTCGGGTTGACTCTGTTGTCACAAAAGGAGTTTGAGTTACACCCTCCTCTTCTTTCCATATACCTGCGCTGTGCAACTTCCCTGCAGCTACTTGCTCCATTTAAACAGAAAATATCTGAACTACAAAGTTCCTCAAGAATAAAACGCAACCACCAAGTCAACCCATCCAGATCGTTTTTCTCTGTATCACTTCTGCCCCCAAAATATTCTCTCTCTACAATGTCTCTGAAAACGATACATCTATTACTGCAGCTACAACTCCAGCCACTAAAGGTTGCTAATGGGAATATGTACACAGTGCAGGGTCCCATAGAACAACATGTTCTGTTCACCAGTAGTGATCATTCTTTCACTATTGCCTTGGCGTTTCCCCGCGGTCGCCAGTAGACGTTCTTTAAGCTCTTGTGGTTTTGCAGGTTGTGAAATCAACATGGCCGCCAGCAGCAACACGTTCTATAGGGTTATGCACAAGGAGGGTATCGTTCAACAGTTCCTGCTCCACAGCTTCACACACGGGCATTACGTGTATAAGTATGTGTTTGACCATTTTTCATGTTTTGCCACACGGGATAATTGTTATATGGGTACAGAAGTAACTTTACTCTTCATAGCCTGGATCCTCATGCTACGGAGTCTGCCGTGTTTAGTAGCAAGCTGGCGGAAGCCACAGCCGCTCCCTGGCGACACACATTGCATACGTGGTTACACCACACTGAGCCACGCCGTGTCACAAACGGGCTCTGGCTTACCTCTTCTCCTGCGTGGGTGTCCATCATCAGCTCCTGTGTGTCGTCTCCACTGAGCTGCGTCTCTATTGTTCCACATGGCAGAAGGTTCATATTACTCAATTTCATGTAGTGCCGAATGACACAAACCACACGTTTAGCAACACAGTGCGAGCTTGAGGGTAATGTTCGTTTCAAAATGGCTGAATATAACAGACTCACAAGACGCTTTTATCCAAAGCGACTTACAAAAAAGTAACACATTTGTCGAAAGAGGGAGACAACAATATATCGCTGAAGGTAGAGTGCAATTAGAATAGAACAAGTTACAAGCATTCCTGGTTGCCAGGTCAATAGAGCAAGTTTACAAACTTACAGTTGCTAGGTTGACTCCTTACTGTACAACAGCAGGTAGCCAGGATAAGATGATAAGATAAGTTATATTTCCACAAGCTAAGTTATGTATCAAGTGCCTAAGTTATATTATAGGGTATACATAAGATATATCAGAATAGGCTAATTGGATTGTGTTACTGATTGATGTTGAAAAGCTCATGACCGAGAAATCCTGGAATACCAACATCTCATAAGAACGACAACAGTAGAAACGTTTAGAACTAGAAGCGCTGTTGCCGTCTCTGTATAGACAGACACGGCTGCAGTACCTGGACAGACGTCACAGCCAACTACATCCAGGTCCTCCTCCACTTCCTCCACCGGCTCCACACTCTCCAGCTCTGGCTCCTTCCCTTCTTCTTCGTCTTCTTTCTCCTCCTCCTCCTCTTCTTCCTCAGACAGCTTCTCGCCTGATTGTTTTCGTCTAGATCTGAGGCCACGTCTGCTCAAACTATCAAACCCAAATCAAACGTATACAACTTTTACGACATTTACACAGCGTTGCATATGGTTATGGATTATGGAAGTTCTTGTTTGTCTTGTAGGCATGTACACAACCTTGTAATGATATGACTCAGAACAGAACAGATCTTGGAGAAGCCAGATCTTATTATTATGTTATTTTTCTAGTTTCTACTCCATAAATACCTGCTGCAGATTTCAAAATGAATTGCATTCCAGTGAATTTGGAATTATTATGTAGTAATCGGCATCTTTTCACCAGTTGTGTGTCTAGCTATAGCTGTGTTAAATGTACAAAAATATATTTTACCTTCGAGTGGGGATCAGTTCAGGAGAGTCTTCAAGAGGCTCCTGTAATGACAGAAAGCAGATTTATGTTTTAACACAGAGCGACGCTGTTATATAACACAGTAGATCCAAGATGGCCGACTTCCAGGAAGCCGATGGGCTACCTCCGTTTTGGGGGTGATGCCTTCCCCCCACTCTGCCTTCTTCAGCAGGCTTCTCTGAGCGAGTTTCAGGCTCTTCTCGTACACCTCCATCTGGGCCAGGATCACCTGTCAGAATAGTAGCAGGCCGCAAACACGATTACACGGGCGGCAATGGCTCAGGAGGTAGAGTGGTTGTTGCCTTGCATGGTTGACACCGCCGTCGGTGTGTGAATGTGTGTATGAATGGGGGAATGTGAGGCAACGCAAAGCGTTTTGAATAAAAGCGCTATACACATGCAATCCATTTACCATTCACGACTAACCACAGCCAGGTAAAACCAGAGCAAACAATGATACAGGACCGAAGGTGGTAGGCATTAAGGATGTAGGGTAAGTAAGATAAAAGGAACCTAGGCAACTGTAAAGGTTTGTATCTGATAAGGTACTAGATTCTATATCTGGGTTGTGTCCATGAAGACGCCAGTCTTGAGGATCCCACCTGTGTGTATACATCCGGGTCCAGGCCCTGGGGACAGAAGGGCACGCCCCAGTAGTAGTGCACCAACGGCTCCGCTCTGGGCTGCTCTGGGGGGGCAGAGACCTGACTGAAGGGCTCCTGGGTGGGGGAAGGCCTGGCCCCAGACTGAGGGTCCTGCAGACGGGTGTTGGTGGTGGCGGTGGTGTCTGAACCACCCATCCACCCATCCACAGGGAGCAGACTCAACCGCAGACACTTTGGACTGGGGACCAGAACACACGGACCACACTTTCACCATGACTGTTTATTATAGTGCTTTCATCACCACTAGGGGCGCTCACACACACATCCACACTCATATCATCGATGTAAAAATGTGAGTTAGGGGCGGGACTTAAAACAGTACATTGTGAGAATTATTGCCCTTCACGGTATCTCCAATACAGGGACTCCCACTTGTAAACCTGTGTGGTAACATATTCATTAAAAAATGGATATGTATCATGTGTACCTTGTTGAAAAGTCGAAAATAGCGTGTGACTTAGTGTGCCATCAGAGTTGTCTTATATCCAGGGCAATGCGGTATTAGGGAAGTACAAACAAAAGAGAGGGCCCTGGTCCAGTTGTAGTCCACTACCAGTGTTTTCCTACCTGTGTCTGGAGGTTCCTGGCCAGGCTGACGCTCTGTATCCAGTGGACTGCCTCCGATCCCCCGCCGGCTGCAGGCGGCTCTCCTCTGGGAAGATGGGACTGGGCGACATCCCTGACTGCTGTCGAAGCCAGGAGATGTGGACGTTGAAATGAAGCCAGCATGTGATGCTGAGACATTTTTTTTTTAAATCTCACAGTCATCAGAAGCAGGAACACGTGAAGTAAATCACACTAATAAATTAAAGAGTGCGTTTACCGCCGAGTCTTCCCCGTCGTCCGACCAATGTAAGTTCATGTCACTGGTCATCTTCACGCTCTCTGGAATGGGACCTTCGTCACTCTTGGTGCGCTTCTCTTTACCGGCTGAAATCAGGAAAAATACATCGACAGATCATACATCGCCCTAAGCCGAGTACTATCAGTCTAGTCTAGTGCAATGTGCTCATTGATTCAAGCGAAGCTGATGTTGAGTTGAAATAGGACTGATCCAGCAGAGAACACTGATTGAACAGAGCTGCGGTGGCAATTAACACAACAACGGTTTCATCATTCTATTCATTCATGAATCAAGAATTACCCAAGGTAGCTGTTGTGTGCTCGCCATCGTGGTCCCCAGACATGGATTCAGAATCTTCATCCTTGTGGTTCACCCCGTTTGTCTGCAGTCAAGACAAAAAACAACACGAGACTAAGTGGAAAGTTACAACGCCTTGTAGGGCTGAACAATAACCAAAACATTATCAGAATAGCAACATGGCCAGGGCGGCAGTAGCTCAGGAGGTAGAGCGGTTGTCTGGCAACCGGGGGGTCGCTGGTTCGATCCCTGGGACGAGGATGGCCCTGAGCAAGACACCTAACCCTAACTGCTCCCGACCAGCTGGCTGTTACCTTGCATGGTTGACACCGCCGTCGGTGTATGAATGTGTGAATGTGAGGCAATGTAAAGCGCTGTGGATAAATGCAATCCATTTACCATTTATGGCCAGGTGCAATATCCAAATCGCAGGAGCTGCAATTTTAGGGTAAAATGTGTACTACTGTAGCGCTGCCCTGGCCTACACATTTTTTTTTTCCACCAGATGTAAGAAGCATGTTTGTTTGGTACAGACCCCAACAAATGTCACATCATGATTTAATCATTTTGCGATGAACATGAAAATTGTGATGCAAAAAATGATCATTCCCCACTAATAGTTTATTACATCACAATCGCAATATCTGTCCAAATAATCACAATCATTTTTTTTTCACCATATCGTTCAGCCCTAATTTATAGTACATCACATTTAGTTAATGACTGAATACTAAAATGGGAGTATTAATGGTAACATCCAGGCCTAAGACAAAAAGGTTTAACTGGTAAAATATAGTATAATAGTAATGTCTGCATGTGTCTCATTTGTCCCAGTCCAAGAGAAATTAACCCCAGATGATTGGAGGAGTGGTGTAGAGATGATATTTTATATGATCGGTAGATGGGTGTCAGTAACTACTGTATTTATTCAATACATTTGAGATGGGAGATTAACTGATTAGTGAATAATATTGCGAGGAGAGGCTCTGGTGAAGCCGCTGATGACACTGAAGATTAAACTGGTTGAGCTTTAAACCACGCAGGTAGACACCATGCACTTATGGTCAGCCATGACATTTCTACACAAGTGGTCTGTCAGCATGGATTTTTCATTATTTTCAATGGTATACAATCATAGTCAAAACCAATGTCTCAGAGTGTCCATATAACCAGCTCATAAGCATTTGTTAAAGACATTCACAAAACACTGCACAAGAGTTGGTTTCAACGGACAGGAGAATTTGCTTGTCCCACAAATGTCAACAGGGCCTTGGGTTGTACGTACCTTTTGAAGGCACTGTGGTTGTCTGGTCTCCTTATTATAAATGGCAGAACCATGCGGTGAGCTGGCAGCGTAACTGTCCTCGCTGCTGGACTCATGGTCTACTGTACCCGGAAGAACGCTACTTTTTTCTGTCCCGGTCCTGCCAAATACTGGACTGACTTTGCCAAAGACAGGACTTCTCCTTCCAGATGCTGGATTAGTCCTGCCAAATATTGGACTGGTCCCGCCAAATACAGGACTGCTCCGACCAGATCCTGTCTTTGGCAGACTAGTCCTGCCAAATACTGTGCCGACCCTACCAGAAACTGGATTAGTCTTGCCAAATACTGGGCTGGCCTCGCCAAATACTGGGCTTTCCTCACTAAATACTGGGCTAGTCTCACCAATCACTTGACTGCTTTTTCCAAACACTGGACTAGTCCTGCAATGTTCTGTCCGTACAGAACAGCCATGGCTCAACATGTCTTCATCCTCTCCAGGCCCAGTCCCCATCGAGGGTTTCCGTCTCTTGGAATGACAGAGCTTGGAAATCTGTAAACTCTCCGGTGACGGCGTGGCTTCAAAGGTAGCCAGTAACGTCTGATTCAAGTCTGAGACAGGGATCTGAGTTTCATAGTCCAAAGCCTGTGTTGTGCCAAATACAGGACTCTTTGGGGCGAAGCCTGCGTTATCAAAAGCTTTTGTTGAGTCGACCCTGCCAAATACCGGACTCTTAGGACAGTTCACATGTGGATCACTCTCTTCATTTTCTTCCAGGTCAGGTTCTGAACAGTCTGTACTTTTTGGGAATGTCGGCTTCTTGGAATGTGCTAGATTGTGAGAGTGTGTTGCGCTGCTTGGAAACGTGGGGCTCTTGGACGGGGAGGGCTGAGATGTCTGGGTGGAGGTCAGACTCTGCTCAGAGCACAAGACAAACCCAATGGTTCTGCAGGTCATTAGTGTCCCCCGACTCATTCTGGGCAGTTGAACTTGGAGTTTGCTCTTGGAGGAAGGTGGTTTGAAGGTTTTAGGGAGCTGGCAGGGATCAGTCTGGGTGGAAGAAAAGTCCTGAGATTCATCCAGGATGAATGGATTCGTACAAACACGAAGACATTAGAAAGACATTGACAGAGGCCTTAGTTACACATGTCATTTCAATGGGACTTTTGTGATTAAATATTGAATCTCAAATATAAAAAGACATTAATATCAACTCTTACACTAGCTTCATCCTGGTACTGCATCAAGCACTCTACTCGTGCATTGAAGTGCCACTTGGGTTTATTGTCATCCATTTGCATGGCAGTAGCCTATGCATCCCCTACATAATAGGATCAGCGAGGGTACATGGCATGCAGTGTGGCTTTAACAATGCAGCTAAAACTAGAGCCTAACCCCCTTGGCGGTGTGGGCTGGCTCATCAGATCACAGTGTGAAATCTGATTTGGGAATCTCCATGGAGAGTCGCTTTGGAATGACATGGGCATCAAAGGTCCAATCCCAAGAGGCCAAGACATACAAGTCTGTTGTTATTATTATTGTAACTACCATTATTATTATGATGTTGATTCTGAAAGCCCATGCTATTTGAACGGTAAGTAACATGAGGGGAATCCCTGATTGACTGACCTGAGAGGAGAGTGACTCCAGCGTTGAGCTCTGAGAGTAGACCTTCTGGGTCTGAGAGAGGTCAGGCAGCTCTAGCAGAGGGCCGCCATCTTCCCTTCTCCGTTTTCTCTTGCTATGCTTGTGATTCCCTGCGCCTCTCGGGTCTAGGGACACAGGAAAACAAAAGCGGCCAGCGCTGTTACAGAAGACAATGGGTGACTTGAATGTAGGACTGGGCGATATGGAACAATATATATTATAAATTGCATATAATAGCCCTCTTAACGTGTACCATATTCTCCACTTGACTGATCTGTGGTCAGATCTTCAACCAACATGACGTCCTCGCAAGCCATGGCGAGCCTCCGTCTGGAGGGGAGTTTAGGTGAGGGGTCCGTGTTGCCGTGGTAACTTTGGCTTTGAGGCGAGGCACAGGGCTGGTTCTGACTGAACATCTAGAGAGGAAGTCAACGGACGATGAGGTCAACTGTGGTGTTACCGTAATATAAGCCTAAGGCCAGCACAATAATTAATTAGCAAACCATGAATTGTTGTTTGTGATTGGTTCAAGGTAAATGCCACATGATTGCGTTCATCTTACAAACTTGATTCACAAGGTAGCCCAATATTTTTGGAGCCCATCAGAAAGTGAACAATGGAAAGGGCCGGGACACTGGCAGTAGCTTGAAGTTGTACAATATAAGGTGAGCGCTGAGTTCGTACACTTTCTTTTAAGGCTTCCATCATGGCCTCCTCCTCCTGCTGGCGCTTGACAGCAGCAATGGTGGCTTCTTGTTCACTCAGTCGCAGTGCCAGGTCCATCTCCTCCTCCTCTGTCATCCCTGAAAACAGCAGTCCAGGGGGTCAACTACACACACACGACTTTGCGCCTTCTAAAAGTATGGATCTTATATTCCAAACTATTCCCACACTCTGAATTACTGTAGAAAGATTTTGCATTTCAATGCAAAATCAATTATTGACTTAATCCTTAATACTAAGTGGACATCACAATATTGACTCGTGTGGGTGAACGCAGATGACTGTAATCACTGCAACTATCGTCCTAGTCACTTTTATTCATTGATTACCTTTTACTTATTTTACTTTTATGTTATAATACATTTACATGGAGGGCACGGTGGCTCAGTGCGTAGCACTGTTGCCTCACAGCAAGAAGGTTGTGGGTTCAAGTCCCGCATGGTGCAACATGTCGGGGCTGGTTCCCGGGCCTTTCTGTGTGGAGTTTGCATGTTCTCCCCGTGTTCACTCGGGTTCCCCCCATAGAACCCCACAACAACAAAAAACATGCAGAAGAACAGATTGCTCTTCGGTCCTGACCAGGACAGGACTGAG
>OMKP01051275.1:2840-15757 GCA_900302375.1 Bathygadus melanobranchus | reverse complement strand
ATCCCCCCTCCTCTCCCTCCTTCTCCTCCTCCTCCTTCTACCCCTCCTGCTCCTCTATCGCCACCTTCCTCCTCCTCCTCCTCCTCCTCCTCGTTGCCCCACTGACTCAGTCTCCATGCCCCCGCAAATCCTTATTGTTGACCAAACTCCACTTAATGTTGTCACCCGCTCACAAAGAATCCCACGCTGCAACAAAACAAAAACGTCCTCCTCGACCAAAAGGGGGAGCAGGCAGCTTTGTGCTGCAGCGCTGTGTCCCGCGGGGAGCATTAATATCATCCGTCGGCCGCCAGAATAAACAAGCTTATTCTCGCGCGCTGCTTCATTTTCAACACGTTCTGGCGAAGTGAAGAAGCGAAGCGACTTTGCTTTGGTGAAAGGGCCACTTGGTAATTATGTCCCCCCATCGTCACATTAATTATGCTCTCTCTCTCTTCTCTCACTCTCTCTCTCCCTCTCTCTCTTTTCTCACTCTCGCTCACTCGTTGTCACTCTGTTTTGGCCTCTCTTTTTCTCTCCATTCTTCTGAACTAAAGCACCCGCCACCCTCCATCATGACTCCCCCTTCTCTCTTTCTCTCTCTCTCTCTCCCTCTCGCTCTCCCCCCTCTATCTCCTTCCCCCTCCTCTCTCTCTCTCTGTGTGTGTCTCGCTCTGTGTCTCTACCCCTCCCTCCCTCACTCTCCCCCTGCCGCACAGTGGAGTGTGTACAGTTGAACATTTGGACTGGAAGCCAGCCAGAGAGGTTGGTTGTGGAGGATGTGGGCTGGCCTCTGGAGCCCGGCAGTTGGTTCATTCATGGCCCATGGTGGGCGCTCTGAATGAGAACACAGACATCCCTCTGCCTGCGCTCTCAAAGATCACTTTGTGCCTGTTCTTTTTGTGCGAGAGGCGCCGCGCGACTCGCAGGGTGAAAAGGGACCCAGCTCTACGGAGATATGATTTCTAATTTCTCAGAAGAAGGAGGCATCGTAGGAACCCGGAGTTTAGTTTAGCTTGACCGCGAGGAAAACAAGGCAAGAAGAAAGACATCTCTCAGTCTTGAGAAGACAATGGGCGGTGATCTCATCCACAAACATAACATGATTTTAATAACTTTCGCGAAAACAATTGCCTTTTGAATTCTGACTGTGCTGTATTGTGGTGTTTTGTTCTATTGCTGTGTTTTTGTTATACTCCTGTTTGACACCAAAACTTGACTTAATTACTGTATCCTCACTAAAATGGGATTAGCAGTATAATATACTGTAATTAAGAACGGGCAGCACCACAGTCTTTGTCAGTTTTGAACCAAAAATAAAATCCCCAATTCAAGGCAGCACTTCCCTCCAATTCCAGATCCAAGTGGTGGTTTAAACAATCCTGAATAATCAGGCCTGGTGTTGCTTAACCCAATCGCCATGGCAGCCATCTGGCCATGGGATTTGTGTTTGTGTTCACTTGGCAACAGAAAGTGTTATGGGGCTATTGTTATAGTGCCCTTATTGAAAACGCACAAACAACCAGCTCCAACGTGCACGCACAACGCGTGCGTGTCTGCAGACGCGGTGCCACAGAGTTCAGCCTCCATGAAAAAGCACTTGCGCTGAGGAATGCGTGAATCAAGGTGTGTCAACAGGGAGGTTATGATAAGATATGACTTACGTCTATGCTATCCGACGGTCACAGGGAACCCGGTGAGTAAGTAATCACCGCTGTCGGTGTCCCGGTGTAAGGCGGTTCACAGTGACGGAGCGATTCCAACGTTCGCACGCGCACACAACGTTTTAGTAAAGGGACATTTTCCGTGATCGGCGCGTCGAGACCTTTGTCCGCTATCACTCAGCTAGCATGGCGATATTTTTATTGGAGAATATTGTTCGGTTAATTTGGGTACGCCATGTCCCTGGCACAGAACTTGATCATTAAATGCAGAGCAGTTACAACAATACTAAACAAATATGGCAGGCTAATAAGACGTTGGTGTCGACAGACAACCGAAGAAGTAGATGGAGATGCGACTCGAAGGAAATCCATCACCGTTGGTGTGTTCATAAATAATGGTACACCCCAAACCCTTAGTGCTATGACACACTGTATTTGCATAGAAATCATATAAAAAGGCTAGTTGTTTTAGTAGCATCGGCCAAGCCCTGAAAAAGGCATGAAAGCAGCACAATACAAGGCCATCTCCAGTGGATTTCACACAAAGTCCTTATGCAAATCATACAAGAGAACAATGCACACATATTTTGATGTTGCCTGCTGGTGTTACGATGTTGTCTGTTTCAATAGAGTTTATATTCTACCACAATGTAGAACCCAATGCCATCAGTGTCACGTTAAATATATATATTTAATAACTATGTTGGAAAAAACAAAACACCAACAGTTTTTTCTAACTCCAACCCCTTGACCTTTGATCGATGAGGACGGCAGCCGGTGGATGTTTTTGGGAGAGGAACGCTTTCTGTTAGCATCACATCTCGACATCTCTGGAGGGAAGGTGTCAAAACTTGCTAAATCTTCTCCTCAGAAATATCTCACCGCCACAGCAGTAAGGAGGATGAAGGATTCGGGCAGATAGAGGCGCGGCTGAGCCTACACTTGTTTGATGTTGATATTAAAAATGATCTACATGTTTGTTTGTTTTCTCATCCTCATACCTTGAATTGAATGGAACCGAATGGGTGTTCTGTTCCAGAAGAAACGCGTTGCTAATATCTGTCTGGGTAAATGTTATTTAGAGCTAAAACATTGAAATGACTGATACATTGGCATTGCATTAGAATTATGTTGATACAACGTCACGCACACGCACAGACACACACACACGCAACTCTCCCCCAACCCTTGCTTCCTTGATGTTTGCACAAGTACACGATAAGCGTGCACACATTACACACAATGTGTGTAATGTGCACACATTACCTGAATTCTTATTGGATAATAAAATAGGTTTATTCTCGGTAACAATTTAGCGATATTGATTACGCTCCAGTGTCCTTGAGACAACAACAACAAAGGTCTGTTGCCTCTTCGGCTCAAAGGCACACAAGCAACGAGTATTCATTGGACACTTTCCAATTGTATGAAGAAAGGGGGGAAATATTCAAATGAGCTAATTCAGGGATTGCTTACATGCCTGGAACAGACTGAAATCAATGCTTCCTGTCACCTTTCAGCAGGACAAATGGCGCCCATTGTTCTGGCCTATCCCTCCCCCTAACTTAGACAGCTGGGGCAGATATACACACCAGACAAGCAGAGGCTTGGCCGACTAAATCAAGCCAATATTAAGTGTATCGTACGAGAGAGGGATTAAGTGTTTAGAGTCAAGACGTTGTGTTGTCTGCACTACAATGCTTTAATCGATCGGAGTCACAAGGTCAATTTCCTTGTATATTTGCTTGTTATGTGTGTTTATTTGGTTGTATTAGATGTTAATATTTAACGAAATACAAATATTATTTTGGGTTATTTTTGGTTTAACTTATTGTAAAGTTAGTTCTGAGTCAACATACTGCTGTATTGAGCCGTGTTTTAAATAGTAGCCTACTAGTGCCAAGCCCCGGTCCCCAGCAGGTCGGCGTGGTAGGGCGGACTGGAAGCAGTGTGTGGAGGGGAGTCTGGATGCTGCCTATAGGCACAGTCATAGTTCCTTGACGTCACCACTCAGCCAAGCCTGCTGCTGATGCCGCTGCTGCTGCTGCTCTCAAACATGTCTTTGTTATTCAGAGCTTTCCGTCGGAGACTGGTGACCTGGAAAACATGGAGGGTGGCATTTCGCAGAGGCGGACCTAAACGATTCTTGGGTGAAAGGGACGTGCGATCATAGGCTTAAATCAACATTAATGGCTCTGCAAAGTGATTTAGTTGATAACCGGTTAATGTACTAGGCTATTGTGTATCATAATAGTAATAATCATCATCGCCATTGTGGTTAATCGGCATAGAGCAGCATATAATTATTGTTTTTATTATTAATGTATTTAGCATATATGGATTGCATTTCATAAACGTATACATGTAGGATATTGTTGCTATCTTTTCACCGTTATTAGTCAATTCTAATCTATTGAATCATCTTTGTTATTGATGTTCAGGTATATAATAAATGCACACCTATTATATTTGTATGTGTTATTAAAAGGGCAATCATGTATGATTAACCGTTTATAATAAGGTAATAAAATAAATATGTGTTAATTACCATTATCTGTATTTTCCTTTTATTTTTTTAAAACGTGAAAGAACTCTATTATGAAAGAAGATTATTATGACTACCGGGCTTTAAAAAAAAATCATGTTTGTAAATGTTGGAAGATCTACGGCATGTCTTTCACAAGGTGGTAAACATGACAATCTAACAATACGACACCACCCCAGTAGGCATCCGACTGCTCTTTAAGCGACACTCAGTCCGGTCCTTGCTCTCCTAATGGCTCCTCATTGTAAATCCGCGACACAGTTTGGCAGCAGCCACCAAGCATGGTCCTTTGGTAATAGAATAGCCAATGTAATTTGACACTTCAACTTACTGTGCTCTCTCCTAGTTGATTCAGTTACCCAGCCACTGACGTTGAGCTGATTCTTAGTGGTTGTGACGAGAGAGAGAGAGAGAGAGAGAGAGAGGGAGAGAGAGAGGGGGGAAGATATTTGAAAACACAACCCGAAATAATTGAGGACTTTCTCTGTTAAATCTGGTAAGTTCAACTTGGCGCGGTTGCTCTCTTGCGTCGCGTTGCGCACCCCTTGCTCGAGTAGGGGTTTTGTTTCCACTTGGCTGAGATTGTTTCCCAACAATAGAGTGGACACTTGAAGACGCGCTGAGGAGCACGCAGTAGCCTATAATAACGCTCCGCTTCAGTGTTATTATCATTATTGTTATTATTATTATGGCTCTCCGACGCGACGTGGACGATCCGCCGAGCCTTGGAGGAGGTTGTGCATTTCGCCACTCACAGATGCCCCGGTGATCTTTAAGCGTCGGGTATGTAGGCTAACGTAGCTTATGCCGTGCTGCTTGGAGAATGAATCGAGCCGCCGATGAGTGTAGCAAGGGGGATGCAAGGGGTTTGGCGCACGGCTATGCGTTGCGATTGGATGTGCATGGGAGATCGGCCGAATGCGATCCGTGGACATATGTGTGTGTTTTTACGCGCGGTCGTCTGTCGTTAAACGCGGTGCCGTAACGCGCAATTTGATCGGACAAAACGTCGGTCACTACAATGTGAACTCGTAGTCCTGAACGCGCGTCTACGCGTGTATTTATGCGTGTGTGCGTGCGTGTGTGTCTGTGCATGCGCACTACGTGATAATATATATTATATATATATTGTGTACCAACTTCAAAATCATACATTTTTTGAGATTGCAATAGGTTGAAGTTGCTGCACGCTACACTTCTCCTTTTCACAAGTTAACTGGCCAAATTCCTGCTGTCTGCATATGGGTCCTTTTGGGACGGAGGGTGGGAGGTTCTCGTATAGGTCTTGGTTCCTTTTCACTGTTATACATCTGTCCAGGAAGCACAAGAACAGCCAAGTGGAAAAAAGTAAGCCAGACAGGGCTGATGCAGACCCTTCTGTGCTCTCCTGCAATTGTCGATCTGTCTGTGCATGTGTGTATGAGATTTATGTTCCTCCAGAAAGTCAATAGATTTTGAATAGTCCAGTTTCAAATGTGTACACTATGTACCGTTGTCCTGCACCTGGATGTAATGGCCAATTAACATGCATAGAGAGAGAGTGTCAAACTAATGTAGGTGTACATGCTGCTGTCTTGTGTTCTACAATTGATGGTTCAAGACCTCACCAGATATCCTATTGCTGAAGTCAAGATTTACATACGTACACCTGCCTTTAGCACTGTTTGGACACACGCAGCTGCCCCGGCTCATGTGTGTGTCCCTTCTGTAGTAGTGACATGCCGCTTGTCACTATCTTAAGTTAGGAGACACTCCTGAAGACTAGCTTACGCCACATGTTTGCATTTGTCTGTCATATAAGTAGGCCTACGCTATTTCGTTTGAATAGCTGGTTGGCTTGGCTTGGCTGTTTTGAATGGGCATCGAGATGATGGCCTATACCTGACACGGAACCCGTGTTTACAATCATAATGCGCTATGGTGCAGTATCTTGGAAGGTAACCGGATGTAATCTTCGTTCACCTGGTTTATGACAAGTGTGGTCTTCAAATCTCTGCGTGGGCTGACTCTTGATTTGCATGTGTCACAGGCAAAGCGCCTGATTAGCCGGCTTCACTGATTGAACTCTTGTGTTTGTCTGCGGGGGAAACTTTGCACACCCAATCAGACATTGATCACTGATCACGAGCCAGTTGATTGGGTGGCGTTTAGCATCAGGCGCAGGAGGGGAAGAGTTTTCCTGTCCGTGTCTCCTTCTCCACGCCGTGCCTCCTCCTATGGCCGGGGCCCCAGGTTGACCTCCTGTATAAGCACGGGGCCCGGGGCCCGACTACGACCGCCTGACCCTTTTTCTACACCACTTGGAGGATGTTGAAACAGCAGCCGTCAAACAAAAGACACAGTGGGCCCTGGGTCCCGCCGCCCTGCATGTGTGCCTGGCCCCTGTTGAAATACTTATTTATTAACTAATTTATTAACTTTCTTTCTTTCCTCCAACTGACTGGTGGAAGACATGGCTTTATGAAAAAGGGAGGGTTCTTTGGAAGACATCTGGTGGTGTGTGTGCTAAACCACACTGCTACACCTTTTTTCTGCGTTGTCAGTGATTCAGTGTTTGGTTTTTTTCTGATTCGGTTGTTGAGCTCAAGAAAGAAAAAAGAGTCATACTGAGTCACATGTTGAGAGAGAGCGTGTGTGTATGTGTGTGTGTGTGTGTGTGTGTGGTGGATCTAAGTGAAGGCGAGGAGGTGAAGATCTCTCCTCGCTTTTCTCTGCGCTCCCATCCCACCTAGCTGACGTCGGTTCAGAGCATCGGGCAGGAGGAGCAGGAAGTGACGCGCTGCCACACGGGGAGTTATTCACCCCACAGATCAGAGAGGATGCACAATTAGCCTCGTTACGTCCCAGGCATCACAGCTAGCCTGCCTGCGTGGCGACCCAATGGCTCTGACACTCAACCAGGCCGCGCTCCAACACAATATATTATCGTCTGTTTTCCTGTTTCTAGTGCCGATACAGCAGGTCAATATTGTACACTTTCACCCACCCTTGTGTGTTTAGATACTCTGCAAAGACACGCTAATATCGAGTTTTTATTGTTTATACCAGTGTAGCTTAGTAGCATAGCCAGGTTCTTTTTTGTGCTGTATTGATTTGTCCGATGGATTCCTCTTGTTGGAAGGACAGCCCTCTGGAAGAGAGCATTGTGTGTGAGAGGGGTGTGTGTTAGTGTGTAAGCTGGGTGAGACACCTACCAGCTCCCTCTCGCTGGCCACAGGGCCCCGTGGGAGGTGGTGGTGGGGAGGGCAGTGTTTTCTGTTGCTCAAGGTCCTATCTGTGTTGTCTTTGCTGTGAACAACTGAAGGGAATGAATCACCCCACTGGTATGGCTGTTTTGAGTTTTTTCGCTGCTGGGTAAAGCCTGTGTTTTCCCGATAGAATTGAAGTATGCCACTGAGCAATCTAACCGTTTCACAAACACAGACCCTTTGTGTCATTCGTCAATTTGTTGTTTTTCTTCGTCTTTGCGTTCGTCATCAGTTATTGTCATTACTAAAAATCAATATGTCAGTCACCGCACGTGCGAGAGGTGGCTCATTTAAACACAAGCCTCTCGCTCCGAGCCAAGGAGATGGTCGCAGGGTGGCAAGATTTGACACCACGCCTGCCCACCGCCACAACCACCTCCTCCCATCACATTTCTCATGCATATGTTTGTGAGAGATTGATAATACTCTGAGAGAGAGAGAGAGAGAGAGAGAGAGAGAGAGAGAGAGAGAGACCTGTCAGCCAGGGCCATTGCCTGGTAATCCAGTAATGCTTTTTTTCAGTGACGCAAGTTCTTCCTTGTGTAGAAAACAGAGATAGAAAGAGGAGATAGAGGAATGGAAAGGCAGGAAGGGGGTGAGCTTATTGTTTATTGTCGTTGTCATTTGTTATCGTTTTAGTGTACTAGAAACCCCCGCTGCACTAGTGAAGAGACGAAGAGCATCGCGCGGAAGCCGGGGACTCGATGACGAAGGCTATTTGAATATCCCACATTTTTGGATGTTGCGTATTTGTGATAATTACACCCCAGCCCAGGAGGTCAGGTTCTATTACAGGCCATATATGGTAGCAAGACCATGGAACGCTGAATAATTTTTTTTGGTTGTTGTTACTGGCACTCGGAGACTCCTAGGTATGCGAGCAAAATCTCCGGCAGCGTTTTAGTCCGCTTAAGCACCGTTTTGAGGTAGTTTAATTTTTTGTGTCGACGAAGCGGGGGACCGTTGTTCGAATTAGCGCTCTTGAAATTGAGCGCGTCTGTTGCTCTTAATCTTGTCGTTGTGTTATTTTTGCTCTTTTTAAGGGAGCCCCTCTGCCCATAATCTCACTTAATCTTATCTATCCCGGGCCGCAAGAGGCAGTGAATGATGTGACTTCATAAAAAAAGCTTTGGTTTAAATCCACAGCAAACACGCGCGTGTGTGTGCGTGCATGTGCGCGTGTGCTTCCTCGACCCCTCTGGTGAGGTTGTTGGGGAAAACGCAGCCTGACCTCTGCGCACCCCTTGTTAGCATGAACAATGACGGCTACCGCCAACCCTAGAGAGGAAGTCTGGGCTAACAGAAAGCACAGACCGCACGCTCCAGTCAAACGGCCAAAACAAGAACGCTAAAAGCTAAACTTGTGGACTCCTTTGGCTCCTTCCTTTACTCTTATTTGATATTCGGGCGGTGAATATTTGACAGGCTCTTACTTTTTTATTATATAGTACTTGAGAGAGACTACGCGCTGCCACGCTGAAGTGTATTTTGAGGCGTCAAATGTGTTTTCTGTTTCATAAGAGTCGAGAGTTAAAAGAGTCGCTGTGTAATTTCAAAATAAATGACGGCACAGTGCAGTAATTCATACCAGGCGAGTCTAGCCATTTAAACGTTATATCTGTCTTAAGAGGATTGACTCCACCCCTGAAACGAAAAAAGGAGGGAGAAAAAAAAGAAGAGTTCCCAGATCCGAGGTTGAAAGTCACAGCCTCAGTGTGTGTGTTAAATGTGAGTCAGTGTGCGGAGCAGTGCTCCATGTGGCGTACAATATAACATATCGTAGCGTGGCACGGGTTCAGTGTATGTGCTAAGTCTTGGGACCGTGTGTAATATCAACACTAATCCAGAGTCATGGGAAACAGGGAGGGTCTTTCTCTTCGGTTGAACCGGGGGTCAGCGCCGGGGTCCCGGAAAAGCCAAATCCGGCCGCCGCGGCGATGTTGTTGTTCAATTAACGTATTGATGTAATTAATGAATCATTAATTAATGTCCTAATGGATCATGAGACACACACATGGAGGTACGTTGCTAAAAGGCGCCCCAGTGAGCGTGTTTCCAGCGCAGATTATCGCCCTGGCCTTAGCCGAGCTGCAGACGAGTCCCCTTTATTTTTGTTGGGTAGAAGAATCCTTGGTGAGTAATGGGAGTGATTCCGTAGAAGTGGTGGAATTACATTCAACAGAGCCCGCGGGGGTCTATATCTCATTGTTCTCTGACAGGGCAAATTAACTGGGATTCACTAATACATGGGGAACAGCCTCCCCCTCCCCTCCCATTCCCCCGTTCGCCCTGCCCCTCACTCTCTCCCCCTCGGTGTATGTCTCTCCCTCTCTCTCTCTCTCTCTCTCTCTCTGTTCCTCGCTCGCATGCACGCCCACATATGCACGCGCATAAAGTCTTTGTCAAATGTTTTCAGGGTGGTTCCCAGGATTAGGAAAAACTTGGAGATAGCAATCCGTCCGGCTAGCTGGATCGCGCTCTTCCGTACCACTGCAGTGGTAGCAATACAACTGTTACAGTTGTGTACAGGATAGACAAGAGACATAGTCGCGATACAACACCTGCTTTGCGTATCACCTGGTCCCGTTTGCATACCGGGTGTCACAAAAGCTGGAGTTGACCCCTCTGGTTGACGTCATATTTGCATATCAACTGTGGCTTTGTGAATGCTTTTGTCGGGCGATGTAAGTTGGCAGCCGCTCGGCAATAGTTGGATAAACTAAGACAAACAAGGGTGGTTTTCGAATCGAAGGCAGAAGGACTGTTGGACGGAACATATTATAGCCTTGTATTCAAAGTCTTTTTTTGTATTTTTATTGAAATGTGTCCATATTTGCGTGTCTCTCACATTTGCATCTCTTGAGTCATTTGGAGTGTGTTGCCCCTGCAGCCGTTTAAGGGCGTTGTTGGGCCCTGAGGGTGTTGTAAGGATAGCGCTGTGATACAAGGAAATCACAACTCAGGACCTCAAAGCTCAGCTGGCCACTGTTTCCAGATGCATTCACTTGATCCATAGCGTTGGTCACCGTGGTATCTCCCAAACGAAGGTCAGAATAGTAAGGGTCAGCCCTCATGGTCTAATATGTGTTGTCAGTTTACATAATGGGACTTCCCCTCCCCTTCCTAATATGTTTATCAACCATCACAGCACTGGTCTATGTAAACCTCTACCTCATGTTAGCATTAGTGTTTTCAAATGCCTTTAGCCTAGCTAGGCTCAAGTGTAGCACACTGAGACTTAGTAGTCTCAGTGTGCTCTCTAGAGCCAAATAGACTAGCAGTGGGCAATAACTGGGATGGATAGATGTCTCTTTGCTAGCTGGCTGTTGTGTGTGACATGGGTTGGGACTCGGTGACGTCTGATGACCTCGGGTTGTTTACACGCGTGTCGTTGTGGTTTAACAACACGTGTTTGTGTACATCGTGTGAAGGGACGAAGGTGCTTTTAAAGAAACGCCACCGCCAAAGAGCTCTTGTCACACCGAGCGCCGCTGTCCTCTGAGGCCAGAGCTGTTCCACCGCAGACTTTAAATAACTTCTTCTGTAAACACATCCTGTCCATTTCCTCTTGTACCCCTTTCCTCTGGCCCAAGGTTCGCCTGGCCTCACACAGCGAACGGGACACTGCTGTACTGCCGTTTATACACGACTCACAGATAATAATGACATGAAGTGATATGATATGAGTGTTATGAGACAAAAAGGTGTTACAGGTACGATTCGAGAGCAGAAAAGAGCGGACGAGAGCAAGGTTTTGAAACCAACGGTCCCCTCCCTCTCTGCTCGCTCCCTCCCGAGGTCTCTCCACCATTGGGAAGTGTTGCCTTTCAGACACCTGTGATTGACAGGCAAGATCCAATCACAGAAGAGATGCCCTGATTGGTCAGAAATGAGCCGAGAGCGGTCTGAAATCTTTTTTGGCTCATACAGAGGGAGGCGCAGTCAACTAGAAAGATATTCTCACAGAGCGTTTCACTCACTCATAGCTGACAGATTGCTAGGGCATTTCTAAGAAACTACACTCAAATAATAGCTCTTAAATCTTACCTACAGCAACTTTTTAATATTGTATGTGGTTTGGTTATTGGGATATTGAGATTGCGCTGACATAATTAAAATAATTAAATCAGGTGTTTTCTTCTTGTTGATGTTAAACATTGTATTACAGGAGGGTGATTCGCTCCTATGAGGCTGTTCTATCAAATGTTGAATCCCTTCATCTACTTGATTTAGAATTTCTTCTTTAGAATTTCTATTTAATGTTTTTCTCACTCAATAGTGATGAATGCACACAAACAGTTCAAGCTTAAACCTCGCCACATTGTCAAGGCATCCTATTGAGTTGAAACATCCATACCTTGTACACACACACACACACGACACAAGTAGGCCTACATATAAGTATAAGGGCATGGGTGACACTCATTCACACTTTATTTATAGACACTGATTGCATAAGTCCTCTCTCCTCTCTCCTCTCTCCTCTCTCCTCTCTCCTCTCTCCTCTCTCTCTCTCTCTGACATCATGGTGTTCGTCAGTATCAACCAGAGACACACTGTAAGACTGGCCACATATTGTTCACTCCTTGTGACACACAAACACACCCTAGCACCTACACCACTCCTGCGGTGCCCGGCCTGGTTCACCGGGCTTCGGAAACAGAAATGATGTCGGAAGGCTATTTTGGAGCATCTGCGCTATTCTAAGGAGGCCATGTGTGAGTCACTGCCGCCACGAATCCAGTCTTCACCGCGGGGGGGCATTTGGCGCGCGGAGGCGTAGGCTAGGCTCCGCGCCACGCGGGAGGGCCCTCCCAGGAACTTCCTAGCCGTGCTCTTTGTCACATCGTCATCATCATCGGCATCATCACCGTCGCCGTCATCACCACCCCCGCTCGACAAAAGCTCACCACTTGTACGTTCTGGGATGCACAGCTCGGGCGCCCCTAGACGAGGAGGGTGGGGTGGGAGATGGACGTTGCTCTTCTCGCGACTGGCGGTGTTCAGACGTCGCTGCCGCAGGGAATGAGAGTGTAGAGTTGTAAACATCTCGACTAAAGGTCTCCCATCCCTCCTATCTTTTTCTCTGTCTGTCTCTCGGTCTCTCTCTCTCTTGTGCTGTTTTTATATTTGTGAGGTAGGAATGTGAAACCTAATCTGGCTAGGGAGGGAGGGGGTGGTGGTGTTGGTGGAGGTAGTAGGACTGTAGCAGTGTTTTTTTATTTTCTCTGGATAATTACTCTTATTTGTCTCCAAGGCAAGCTCAGATTATTGTTTTTGTTTAATGTTATATATTGTCAATGTTCTCAGAATCCCTTTAAAAAAAACAAAAAGTTTTAACATTCCGTTTCTGCCATTGGCCACAGCTGTTATTTAAAATTAGCGTAATATCCTCTATCCATTGGCCAACGGTTATGTGTCACCTTGCAGGGGGGCTCAATGCTAACGCTATGTTTTGGTTCAGGGCAAACAATCATCATC
>OMKP01051167.1:2609-14885 GCA_900302375.1 Bathygadus melanobranchus | reverse complement strand
GATCACACCATACAGTGGATCAGTCCACCAGTATGGGGGGCGCTGAGCTACAGAGCTGCTGAAGTCACCGTTATAAGTCATCATCTGATGTTTATATCGAATACAACTGGATCAGTCAACTACCAGTAAGGATGAATAAATGTGTGATGTCTCAACGCATTCATTTACTTACATTAATTATCTTTTTCCCAATGAGTTATAAGGGGTACTTTAGCACATGCTTGGTCGATTATATATTGTGAATGTATAGCTACATGATAATAGATAAATCAGTGTGTTCAACATCACATACTGCATACCAAACCAGCAAATAAACACACTTACAATTTGGTTTAAAAACCTCAATTTCGAGGAATTTAAGATAAGACTAAATATATATATATATATATAATTTCAATGCATTTTAGGCTGAAATAACATAGACTTGAAATGAAATTAAAAAAGTAAAATGTACATTTCATTTTGTCAGAATTCTCAGAACAGAGAATATAAACGTTTACAGGAAGTATCAAAAATGAATAGAAAATAAAGGCGATCACACATTCATGTTGGTTCATTGGTAGAGAAATGACCCTGAAGAGGGACTGGGGCAGTCTGCACACGTCCCTGAAGAGGGACTGGGGCAGTCTGCACACGTCCCTGAAGAGGGACTGGGGCAGTCTGCACACGTCCCTGAAGAGGGACTGGGGCAGTCTGCACACGTCCCTGAAGAGGGGCTGGGGTGGTGGTTACCAGAATAGATGCATGGGACATGGCATGTTTACATTGTGCTCAATATGGGTTATGCTGCCACTAACAAGGGTCCACATTCCTCGACCCTCTTCACAAAGAAATGAGTTCCAACATCTGGAGCTTTCTAATCAGATTGGGCCAGCTGGGGTATGGACGTGTGCTTGATTACATTATATCTTCAATAATGAATTTGGTTTACAGCAGAATAATTAACATGGTTAATGCATGGTTATACACAAAGCAAGAATCATTATCTGATGAAGAGGAACGTTGAGGAGGATGAAGGCGTTGTTTAGAGGGTACCAAGGTTGGACAAAAGGGGGATCATATTATAAACAATCTTTCATGAATAACAGCTTTTTATTATACATTTACACATGGACATACTTCAGTTGTGGTTCTCAATAGGAATAGAAAAATACGAGTTTGGAGTAGATGGTAAATGGCTGGTGGATGGAGCAATAGGATTGCAGTTGCAGATCAAAGACAGCAGCCAGAAGCCATCAGGAATGTCTAATACCCAAGAGGAATATTTCATTAACAAATCTTATTTTATTCTCTGCACAGTTCGATATATAACTTAAATAGATTTGAGTAGATGCACAGGAACAGGATGTGTGTGTGTATGTGTGTGAACAGTAGATACTTTGTATGCTTTACCATGAGTGTACGGTCCGTGGTTATGATGTGTTGTAAAGTTCCAGATGAGAACTGGGACCAGCGAAGGCCACATAAGAGACTACATCGACGGACACCTGCTTGGCACCACCAGCCGTGTTCCACAACCAGAGCACTAACTGCTCATGTCGTCAATGGCTTGCTCGTGCGCCTCAAGTTGAGGAAAGTTTGCGGTTCATGCACACGTAGCTTAACATGGCATACATATTCAGTGATGACATCATGTGGGGATAGCAGTTTGCATATAGTTCAATTCAGCTTTTGCTCCAGTTATCTGGAATTCTACAGTTTTAGTAGAATTACTATTACTTTTACTATCATTCAACTTGGCATTTGTGTTAAGATGGAATATACTTAAGTTAAATCCACCGTCATGCAAGCAAGATGAAGTGTCTTCTGTCAGGACTAAAACGTGGTGTGGCGATACCACCCAAAACGGTGTCCTTTTACAAATCCCCCAGAGTGCCAGTATCTGCTTGGACAATGTGTCCTGGCTTGTTCAGAGAAGTGAAGCAAACGCTCCAGGCTAAGGAGACGTGGAGCGTAGCCCCAGACAAGCCTTCCTGCACTGCTGAAACATGGGGCGCTTTCAGGTGAGGGGGACGTACATTAAAGGTCCTTTTAAGGATGTGCTGCATTGAAAAATACATCGATTTTGAAAATAAAAATAAAAATAGACTAGCAGGAAGATTATAGTTTGTCGTTTATTAAAATTATTTGTGGTTAGTTCAAAATGGATATAAAAACACAGCTGAAATCAACGTGAAATTCATAAGCAATAGTGAGTGTGTAAGATGTGCTCCAGTGTGCTCTACTCATCTTCAAGTTTAATACAAAACAGCATTTAGCATTTAGCACGTAGCTCGCCTCTGAGAGCCACTCAGCCAATAGCGTTGCTACCTCTACCTGTCTGTTTGAGAAACCTCTGAGAATGAACAGCGCTAAACAGAATGTTCTAGAGTGGCCCAGCCACTGTGAGGTCCGTTTACCAATCATAATAAATACAGGCATCCAACATGGGCTAAAAACAGCAAAACAGTTGAAAATATTTTTCCTCATGCATACCCCACAAGCATACAACGACAGAGCCAACGTTGCTCTAGAACGCTGCTCTAGAACGCTCGATCCTAAATCTTTACAGTGCAACCAAATGGCCGGCGATGGAGAACAGTGCTTTCATTTAAAACTAAAAATAAATGAAAGAAACACAACAATGGAACATAAGAAATGATATGTACAACATTAAGGAAAGCCGTGGATTCATTATGGTTTGGTCCTGCTGTCTGTTACAGACACAAGGCTTCCTCAACCTGACAGTAGCATCCACACACTGCTGCTGCTGCTGCTGCTGCCACACTGGGTGCTACAAGAAGAAAACAGCATTTAGTATTTACAACTAGTATATGTAGTCATATACAACTGTGGTATTAGTTTCAGGTATTAGCATTACTAACAGATTCACTTGTCATCCAATCACACAGATTCTGACTGTCCAGGGTGAATCACCATGGCGACCAAACACACACCCTGCAAGCTATGAAAGGGGTTTCTGGAAACACCCAGTAATAAATAAGTTCATCTGAACTAACCTTTCTCAGGTCAACAACAACAACCTCAGAATGATGTACCACTGTGTGTGTGTGTGTGTGTGTGTGTTTTGCGTTGTGTGGTGTCCAGGTGTGATAACCTAAAGGTCTACAGTCCAGTGTCCCCGCCTACATCACCATGACGACCACACTGCCTCATGGTGTCCATGGGCCTCATGTCCGTCCATCCTGCCTCATTATCTGACCATGGAGTGGGGAAGTTGTGATGTCATGTTATCTGACCATGGAGTGGGGAAGTTGTGATGTCATGTTATCTGACCATGGAGTGGGGAAGTTGTGATGTCATGTTATCTGACCATGGAGTGGGGAAGTTGTGATGTCATGTTATCTGACCATGGAGTGGGGAAGTTGTGATGTCATGTTATCTGACCATGGAGTGGGGAAGTTGTGATGTCATGTTATCTGACCATGGAGTGGGGAAGTTGTGATGTCATGTTATCTGACCATGGAGTGGGGAAGTTGTGATGTCATGTTATCTGACCATGGAGTGGGGAAGTCTTTACTGCTGGTGAAACACGATGCCGTGTCAGAGGTGTCTTCCACAGTCACTTCATTAGGGATGACCGTAGCTTAATTTACACACACACAGTCCGCTAACATGGACGGATGTTCTTCCACCTGGTGACTATAACAGGAAGTCCACCGAGCGTGTGCTTCCTGTCTGGATCAGAGCCGGTGGAGACCACTGCTGCACAATCACTTCTTTACTGATCTGATTTCAAACGTTGTTCTTCTTTTCATTTCTAACGCGGTTAGAAGGTTTCTGAAGACACACGGCTTCCATAGTATGAAGGCACAGATAAGATATTCTGAACATTTAGCAAAGTTTGGATTAAAACCCTTCTTTATTCAAACCATTAACCCCCCGCTTCTCCACCCCCCCTCTTATTTCTAAGGCCAACAAGCTAGTGGAAGACAACTAAACCCTGTGGAGAACCCTGGAACATTACATATTGTTAGTAGGCCTACAAGCAGTTAGTTTAAAGTGTTGTTAGTAGGCCTACAAGCAGTTAGTTTAAAGTGTTGTTAGTAGGCCTACTAGCAGTTAGTTTAAAGTGTTGTTAGTAGGCCTACTAGCAGTTAGTTTAAAGTGTTGTTAGTAGGCCTACTAGCAGTTAGTTTAAAGTGTTGTTAGTAGGCCTACTAGCAGTTAGTTTAAAGTGTTGTTAGTAGGCCTACTAGCAGTTAGTTTAAAGTGTTGTTAGTAGGCCTACAAGCAGTTAGTTTAAAGTGTTGTTAGTAGGCCTACAAGCAGTTAGTTTAAAGTGTTATTGGGCCTATAAGCAGTTAGTTTAAAGTGTTGTTAGTAGGCCTACAAGCAGTTAGTTTAAAGTGTTGTTAGTAGGCCTACTAGCAGTTAGTTTAAAGTGTTGTTAGTAGGCCTACTAGCAGTTAGTTTAAAGTGTTGTTATTAGGCCTACAAGCAGTTAGTTTAAAGTGTTATTAGGCCTATAAGCAGTTAGTTTAAAGTGTTGTTAGTAGGCCTACTAGCAGTTAGTTTAAAGTGTTGTTATTAGGCCTACTACATTCTCAACCCAAAGAACACAACATCTAACCATAGAAGAGCTTCTTGTATTTCACATCATTTTTTAACGACCGGTTCATGACCAGAAAAGACCACGTTTTTAATAAAGAGATGAAAGACACAAACAAGACAACACTTATGTGATCATGTTAGCATGAGGTCTTACCATGTTATAACTGGGATCCCTCTGAAGCGCCATGAGCGTATCCTCCTTTAGACTTCATCTGAGCCTGCACCAGGTCCACCTGCCGACACAACACTCATCATCACCCTGGCGGGATGACGTGCCTCCACGCAGTGTGGTGTCGTTGGGGTGTAACTCACCGAGGCCAGCCCTAGGCCCATGTCCCCGGAGCCCACGTGAGTCGTGTGGACGAAATTAGTGGGCTCCCCGATCATGGAGCGATCTATCCTCCGCCGTCGCTTCTAGAGATTGAGCGTTCGGAGGGAAACACACGAGACGTGTACGATAGATGATATAGAACTATTGTACGACCACACTAAAGGTCATAGTGAAACACCTCATGAGACGTTTACAAGATATGTAGAACTGATTATACGACAGCGGTCAGAAAGACTCAGAGGTTGAAAACCCTGTTCTTCTTGGTCTATTGCCCTATGATGGCCTGAAATGGTATCAAGAAGGTTTTACATGTGTGTCAACATTTAGGTTTGCTACAGTAGATACAGATCATCATAATTAATCTACTGTGATTCTATTTAGTTTATATGTAGACAACTGCACCACGCCCAGCCTACATTTTCTAGAATGCTCATTTAAAAGATGGGGAATTTATGCAAACGAGTGCCGATTCATGAAAACAAATGGGTGGCATGGAAACATTTGTGGAGAGGAGGAAGCGCCTCTCATTTTGTTGGTGTCTGCGTATCATTTCCATACTCACAGGTTGAGGCTGCTCAGCAATACAGCAGCTGAAACACACCCAGAACTCCGTCATTCTGAGGCTGACTGAACGGCCGCAGCGGTTTCCTCTCTAGCTTGTCTCTCTCTGTGTCTGTCGTCCTGACTTCCTGCCTGATGGCCGCCCGCGTCACAAACCAACCACCCTGACAGGGAACCGGAAGACACAGCCAAAGCCGTCGTTTCTCTGGGGGCCCAAACAGCTGACGCACACACAGACACGGCTCCTCCTGGCCTCAGGCACAACTCTCCTGTGACAAAATTCAAAGGACAAAACAATAGAGTGAATTCATGCGAAGAAGTCCTCACTAAAGCCACCGCTCCTGATAATGGCCCGTTTGTGTGTGATTGTTTAAGTTTGAGACATCATGTGGTAAATCATAGTGATGTGTCCCTCCCTGTGGTGACAGTGGCCAGACATCTAGAGGATATAGCTGTAACTGCTGACTGTCTCTTTCAGAAGTGAGTCTGACATGAGGGGAGTTTATGATGTTAGAGTTTGAATTAAAACAGAAAGTTTCCTTCTAAAATCATTACAATTATTATTATATGTCTCATGTATCATTCTTCAAACTATTTGTTGGCCTTCACTTTACTTTCTTAAACCACATAAATAAATACAAAAAAGGAACGCATTACAGTGACACACTACATTACTGATAGTGTAGTTACAAGGCAACAGACGCACACACACAAGTGTGATTAAAATCAAGTCACAAGACATCTAAAGGGCAACATGTACGGGTAAATAAACCATGTTATTAGAAGAGACCATATTTAAGGAGTGCTAGCAATTTAACATAACAGAAACTAATCTGAACAGCAAGTAGCGTAGTGACAAGTAGATACAAGTAAAGCCGGATAATTAACCTCTAGGCTAATTTATTGTTTTTAACTCTAGGCCAAGTTATTATATGTGACTGCAGGCTAAAGTGTGTAGCTTCCTGGTCCACGTTAACCTCTTCAGCCGTCAGAAAGCCGCCCACAATAAAACACGCCGAGAGTCCTGGTCGAGATCCAGCTGGACTTAAAATCAGGGTGTGTTAGTAGATGTGGACATAATCAACACACTGACAACTCCGTGTTACGTAACTCACGTTTCAAACACGTCGCCTACAACCACGTCCCGCACAGCACGACCCACCTGATCATAGAACACTTACAACTTTAATACAAGAACACTAGCGGAATGTGTTAGTATGCCAGCTAGCTCTCAACCCAACCTCACATATAAGGATACAGCGTTAGCTGTAGCTAGCTAGCTGACCATTCTGACACATAGGGAGGGCGTTAGCATTGGCTAACATAGCGTTAGCTCTCTAGCTAGCTGACCATTCTGACATAGGGAGGGGGGTTAGCATTGGCTAACATAGCGTTAGCTCGCTAGCTAGCTGGCAGACCGTTCCGGCACATAGGGAGGGAGGTAGCGTTGCAGCTAGCTCGTTTTCGAAACAGATTTTTAGCGTTACAACATAACTACCCGGGATAACAACATCGTGTATAAAACACAGATTCATATTCGAGGGAACGCCTGTTTTGTAACCTGGACGTTATGCTCGCTTTGCAGTGTGATGACATAGAGAACGTACCAGAATATCGCAGTAAATTCCCCGAAAAAGTAAAAAGACTCCGACGAGCTGGAAGCTAACGAACCAACTCCGCGAGCGATCCGGAAGTGTGAGCTTACGCTGATTACGTCATCGCGCCGAACCGCAATTGCGTTATTAGTATGCTGCGTTCAAGTACCTGTTGTAGATACCGTTCACGTGTAATACATAGACGTATAATACGTTTTTATCCACATAGTATATATTTTAAACCTATCCGAATATATGTACAAAAATTACATGGAATTATTACAAGTTTCACTGAAAGACAAAGAAAACAAAGAAGCTATGGAATTGTACAACACAATTTGTGGTCAGGTATAATGTAATTTATGTAAACCCTTGTGACTTGACATGTTTTAATGTTTTATTTATGTTGTGTAGTCAGTGTCATCTTTATTATTCACATTATTCGAACTAGTGTTTTGAACGACCCGTGGCATATCAACTTCCGTGTGCCCCACGTGTTTTTAACGCACCATAGCGTATCAACTTCCGTGTGCCCCACGTGTTCGGGTACATAGGAAGAGTTCTGGTCACGTTACAACTAGAGTGCTATTCAACAATCAACATGAGGCCGTTGACGGGTGAAGAAACCAAAACTATGTTTGAGAAACTTGCGAAATAGTGAGTATGACTTTATTGCCCTGGTGTCCTTCAAACTGTGGCTAACGTGTAGCTTAGCAGTGTTTGAAACGCGTCATGTGTTCAACAGCATCGGTGACAACATCAAACTGCTGGTCGATCGGCCGGATGGTGTTTACTGTTTCAGGCTCCACAACGACCGTGTGTACTACATGAGGTGAACACTTAGGCTTAACTCACTTGATCATTATTTAATGTGGTCGTGTGATTCATTCATGTTTTTTCTGAACCCCAACAGTGAGAAAATCCTGAAACTGGCTACAAACGTGGCCCGCGACAAGCTCGTCTCTGTCGGAACCTGCTTTGGTAAATTCACCAAGACTGGAAAGTTTCGTCTGCACATCACAGCTTTGGATTTCCTCGCTCCTTATGCAAAGGTAGGACTTGATCATACACACTGAACAGCCCTACAACCTGGTCATCATCTTTGGTTCTGGTGCCCAGTTTATACCTCAATTTGAAGTATTGTTTTTCATTTTGTACTGCAAAATACCTGTATATTTTGTTAATTAGTCCAAATCTACACATCGACTTGGTCAAAATATTTGTATTCGTTCCTTTTGTCCTGCATAACACCTGTAATATTTAGTTAAGTCTAGTCCAAATCTATACATTGACTTGGTATTATTTAATAGTATATATCAGTTAATATTTCTGTTTATTTAGTTCAAGGTGTGGGTAAAACCAGGAACAGAGCAGTCCTTTCTCTATGGAAACCATGTGTTGAAGTCTGGACTGGGAAGGATCACGGAGAACACGGGCCAGTACCAGGGGGTAGTGGTCTACTCCATGGCAGACGTGCCCCTGGTGAGTTTGACTACCAGGTCAGGAGGAACGCCACTCACTGGTGTTCTCATAGTCTCAAGAGTTAAAAGCTCCAGCCTACACATCTGTCTGTAACCACACTCAGAAATCCAGGAGTGGCTCCAAGGGGGCAGGCTGAGTTATCCTGAGTCCTTCAGTGGAGCCATTTAACAGTACCTGGAGCAGGAAGAACGTCATGACAAGGGGGACTAATACAAGCAATAACTGAAACATGTAACTGATGTATTCTATCAGAAGTCCCGCCTTCTCTCGCTGCTAAGCCCATGTAACCTAAAGTCCCGCCTTCTCTCGCTGCTAAGCCCATGTAACCTAAAGTCCCGCCTTCTCTCGCTGCTAAGCCCATGTAACCTAAAGTCCCGCCCTCTTTCTGCTAAGCCCATGTTACCTAAAGTCCCGCCCTCTTGCTCGCCAATAACGCTCATTTGGAGCGTCCCGTTCCTTCATGAGACGAGAACACCGGGGAGCGAGGCTAAGTGGGGATGCATCAACAGCCGCCATTGTTTGAAATGGCTTTGATCCGGTTCTGGATCCGCTCTCTTAAAAATATGTGTAGACTGGAGCATTAAAAATAGACAGATGAAATGCAGACTGGATTCTTGTTGTTCTACATGCCACGTAGCTTTATGCAAGAAGTGTTTAAGATATGATATTGGAAATTTGGGTGACCAGCCAAAGTAGGCGAGTCTCCCATATCCTACAAGACAAACACTAGGTTGAGGCTGTACATTATAAGGCAACATTGTGCATTTAAAAAATAAATTCAAAAATCTTAAGACATCCCAAAAAAAAGGGTATTTCATGGCAGATAACAGTGTCTCATTTCACCCCATCTGCCGTGTGGGTTATGTTGTAACAGGGTTGTTGTTGCACCACAGGGCTTCGGAGTCGCTGCCAAGACAACACAGGAGTGCCGGCGGATGGACCCCATGGCCATCGTGGTGTTCCACCAAGCAGACGTAGGGGAGTTCATCAGGAATGAGGACACACTGACATAAAATGGACTTGTCTATCTTCTCTCCCTGGCTTGGATGCCTCTATGTTGACACGGCTTCACCTCATTATCCAGCTTACATCGCCTAGTAGTAGTAGTACTTCCCAACAAGCGCCATCACAGGAGTGAGTGACCTAATGAGCAGTTGTAGTTTTTTGTAAAAAATAAAGATCAATGTGGTATTAAAGGTAAAATATACATCTTGATCTAAAAAAAACCAAACAAACCCCAGATATCCAAAAATCATCTTCTTGAACATTTTTCACACCAACTTCAACCTTTTCATGGTCCTCCATCGGTCCTTTAAGTTGACGTTTGTTCGTTTTTCAAACTTGTATTTTGCCATGATCTTAGCCCAGTTACCCTCGCCAAACCTGGCAACCGCTTCTTTCAAGATGTTGCTTTCCTTCTCTGACCACGGCTAGAAAACAAGCAGTGGAAATTAGATTTGACCTAAATCAATTTTGTTATAAAAGATTAAATGTCCAGTAATAATTAGCATTCACCAAACCTGTTTGGTGAATGTAGGTGTGTACCAAGTGTTTAGTCATGTGACACAAATGCCAGGTGGCTGATTTGTGAATAGTTTCTAGATTCTATTTTTAAATGATTCCCATACAAACTGATTGAATATGGCGTCACTCGAGTTAAAGATGAGACGCTTCATAAGATTGCGCTGACTCAATAAGAACAGCAGGCTGCTGCCTCTTACCTTTTTGCTGTTGCTTGAACCTGAATATGTAGACAGGAGTAAGAAGACAACAGTGGTTATGTAGGGTTATAACTAGGTCAATATTCTGTGTAGGTCTGTCACCAGCACAGCCTACAGGGCTGAGCACCCTGCGGCGAGGGCCATTTTGGTTTGTTTCAAACACATGGGGCCTTTATGGATCCCATGAGTCAACATTACCTTTGTTAGAGGAGAACGTAGACTCCTCGTCGCTCCACGTCTCCTTTGACTCCTTTGCGTTGTCCAGTAGTTTCCTGAGAGGACAGACTAGTCAGCAGGTTGCAGAATTGCTATAGACATCAGAATCAGAAAAGGATTTATTGCCAAGTAATTTTCACATTAGGTGAAGGAATTTGGCCTGGTCAGTCAGTGCAACAATAAACAATAAATACAAGAACAAGAAACAAAGGCTGTGATAAAAAAAAAGTAAAGATTGCAGGTATTTACAATACAATTTACAGTACAACAAATGTGCAAATGTTCCCACTGTGACAGGGGAGCGTTAATGTAATGCATTAACATTAGACATGTTGCTAGCTTATGATCAATAAATAATGACTAATTGCTCTAAGATGCCTACAGGAAGATGGAGCTCATTGGAATGGAAGCAGAACATTTGGTCTGGGAGTCAAACACCCTAGACACTGAGTAGACCATGTCTAGTCTATGATCCTGTCCACATTTAAACACGGGACACACAATGTCACAGTGCCATCCCATGGTTGTACAGAGTATTACAACAGATTGTGCTGACAAGTCTTCAAAAGGAAAATCCAATGAGCATATTTTAATTTAATAGGATATCTCTGCTTTTACTTAACATCCAATTGGACACTTATTGTCTACGTAAAAACAGACAAGAGTGGAGTTGATTAGCCATTCACTGACGACTCATGTGCCCTATAGTGTAAGTGTCCAAGCCAGATGCATGCCTACTGCACAGTACACTGGGTAGGCTGGTTGCTTAATGAATCCATCGTGGCCTATTCATTCATTCATAAAGCATCATTGAGCGCTACTGATTCTAAAGAGTCAAACATTGCTACAGACTAGGATATTGATACAAACCCCTCAGTCTTGTCCTTTTTAGGAGAGGTGGTCTTCTGAGGGGTTGGGCTGGTGGAATCTGTGAATGACGAGTCACTCTCTTCTTCATCATCATCATCGAGGACTCCAGACTTGCTGTGGGATAGATCCATTTTTCCCATGTCAACATAACACTTTATAATGACATTTATATACACGTCATCAAGAAGCAGGTAAGGGGGTTACACTTCATCAAGGGTGATTACAGGTTCTTCTCGGATCCAGAAGTTTGACAAAGCTATAATCGGGGGGAGACACAGTACCTGTCTGCAAGGGGAGGAGTTAGTTTCCTGATTGCCAGAGATATTTGTCCAGACTGACAGAAACTCAAGAGTGGCAAGATGGAGGTTTTCTGAAGACTATTTGAATACATGTATTAGACGTCCAATACGATGATCTGCGGCATCACTACGGTGACAGAGCTGTAGAAGAGTGATGTCATCGGTGCCCACCTCCGGGGCATCGCCATGACAACAGGTCCTGTTAACTCTTCTAAAGCCACAGTGGAGTCTGGTTTTAGTAGTAATTACTTTCTTTTTCTAATCTAAAGTTTGTGAGACTACATATGGGTAGATTACTACCACTAGACTACCCTACCGTACCTGCCCACATCTAGTTCAGACATTGAACTGAAAAGTGTGCCTCATTTCCATGGCTGCGGTAGCTTTAGTTCTCTCAGACTGTTGGTTCAATCAGCAACCCTTTATTTAAAGCCTTGGGTACGCTAAAGTATGGAAAATAACAATGATTAAATAGATCATTAGGTATGTGGGGGTTTAGCAGGACACACACACACACACACACACACACACACACACACACACACACACACACACACACACACACACACACACACACACACACACACACACACACACACACACACACACACACAGACACACACACACACACACACACACACACACAC
>OMKP01051151.1:3149-19469 GCA_900302375.1 Bathygadus melanobranchus | reverse complement strand
CAGACCAGAACCACGGTGGAGTGGGTTGATTCAAAGGTCTGGATCCAGGCAGTTGTAGCCCGGGTTAACTCTAAACACTTAAAATGAACACCCTCCCCAATTTGTCCTATCTTTGTCAATGTATGTCTTTCTTTTGGAAATTAGAAAGTTTAGTCACTGAGATTATTTGGAATAACAAAGTCCCTTGACTTCGTAGGGAGCTGTTGCAGAGGCAGAGGTCTCTCAGAGGTTTGGCTTGTAGGTGCCTACAGATCCGCAGTTTTGTTCGTTTTAACTCCCATTTTCCCAATCTGCCTCACCTATTCCCTATCATAACGAGTACCATCTCATCCACTCATTGCTTCCAGCCTCTTTACATAACATTAAACTCAACAGGGGGAGGATCTGGTGGAGGAGATTTCAGTGGGAGCAGCGGGACGTCTTCTGCGTGGGGTTTAGTCCTCATCTTTTTGTGCTAGACATGTTCTGACTAGTGTCACAGATGTTGACCCGACATGTGCATTAGAGATATCGCCAAGCCCCTGTTACCCACATACACATGTTTTGGTAGCAGCTTTAAGTGAATGTTTCTATGATTTTTATGCAGTTTTGCATTTGTCGTTCATTATTATTTGGTGACCAACGTGTCTGTTTTGGTTTTCTTTAGTTGTTATTTATTAGTTATATTCTGAGTTATGTATGCTGCGTTCTTTACGCATGTTCTGTTTTTGTCAACGTATTACGTAACATAACTTATAGTTGACACAACCTTGAAGCTTGATATGTGACTTTTGGACATTTGTTTGTATTGAAAATACAAACAAATGTTGTTTTTTCACATTTGAAAAAACAAGAATATAACATTGTAAAATACACTTAGTAAATATGTGTTCATATTCTGTACAAATTCTGATTTCAAATCTGTACCTGCAAGACGATACCATTGTAAGTAACATACACTTAGCAAATCGTGTGTTTATATTTGGCACACATTCTGATTTCTTTGCTTATTTGTACCAACTAAACACATGTTTACTATGTGTTCCAATGTCATCCTGCAGGGTCTCTGTTCACCGTGATATTTGTCCTCTGTGTGAATGTGACTTGATAGATGGCATCATTTGCCAAGTAATGTTGTTTTGGTGGACTGACTGTCGGGTCCTGTTCCTGGCGGCCTGCTGGCTTATGGAATTACGGCAGGGAAGGAGAAATACGAACACAACGGCCATCTTTGTGAAATGGGAAATCTGTCTGAATGACCATTAGGTGCTCTGAACAAAATGGATAGGCCAGAGCTGCTATAAATACCAGCAACAACATTGGAAGTGACTTTGTTTTATTTGTAGGCCTATATATGTCTATTTATTTAAAATCTAGTGTCCTCGCTTAATATTTCTCATGCTAAGACACACAGGCCTGTTGTCTGAACTGAAATGTAATTTCAATTCAACTGCATTCAGCTTAGCACCGTTTTCAAAACATATGCTGGATAACTCAATAATAAACAAGTCAATAAAGCCAGGCAATCAAAAGCGAGAGAGATAATCTGGTCCGTCTGAAGCACAACAACACGGTCTATATCCACTCTGGTGTCCCAAGAGGTCAGCAGTTCAATACATCATGTGGGTAGTAGCCTACTTTACATAATGACAACCAACTGCATTTATAGTCTTGTGTGTTTACTTTGCTTGATTACTTTAATGTCTTGGTCCGAAACAAAGACGCTGGTGTTTTTCTGTAGTCACCGTCGTACAGAATAATAATTGTAGTAATTGATTCAGTCACATGCTTTTTCTAATCTAGATAATTGTCTATATTTAGTAGGCCTATTTGACATTGCATGTTACTCCCTATTACTGCTGCTCTTTCCAACACGACTATCGGACATGAAGTCTGTGTGTGTGAAGTCAGTGATTTTTGTTACATTTTAACCACGGGTGTACAGTGCTGTATTCAATCAATCAATCAATCAAAGGGTTGGGGGGCGGGTTGTCTCTTCATTTCCTGGTCTCCACACTGTGACCCTCCCGTCCACCGCAGCGCACAGCTCCGCGTAAAACCTGCTGGGAAGCAACAAGCTGGACGGACGGGACGCTGCCGCAGTGGATGGTGCAGTGAGACCTGGAGAGGAATTAACGGGAATTCATCAGACGCAAGTGCCTCGTTGTGGTGAGTCGTGATTTTTCAATGAATGGCGTAAAACGTAGTGCGTCCACGCCGCTTTACGACCGCGACGCAATTTCGCCAACTTTGTAGTGCGCCACAGCAATGCAGGTGCAGATATCGCTGGTTCGGGATGTTTTCCGTCACTGTCCCGTAAACAGCGACAAGTGAAGCCGTGCGTATTACCGCCGTCCGTGAACATTGCACGTCCATTCGCAGTCGTTTGCGATTCATTCCAAGGTCCGAAGGAGTCACAAGGAGTACAATAGTCTGCTCCACGTCATTCCCTGGGGAAGAAGCAGACCTCGCAGCCGATAAGGTAGAATAGAAATACCGGAAAAAGGGTCATTTGTATGCATGTGACAGAAACCAAGTTAGTTATCTTTGTAAATGAGTCGGTTTCCACCGGTACAGCGCATACGTTGCATTTTAATGAGAACTATGCGTGATATGTCGTGCACCTACTAGGCCCGTTCCTCGTGTCCTACTCATACCACTGCTGTAAACAAACAAACACACATCGTTTAGATTATTTAGAACCAACACATGGTATGTAATGAGGATAAATCATGGGACCGGAACGATACACATCCATCATGGCGTTTCTTCATATGTTGGTCAGGTTCATTAATCTAATTACTGCCAGCTGTCCAGAGGATATTTAGAGAACATTCCAGCTGTTCACTCTGCAACTTTTTAATTCCCTCAACATTCCTGGGTAGATATGCTCTCTGTGTTGAATTCCGTCTGAATTGACAGAACTTAATTAATGATTCAAAGGGTTGTTGACCGTGAATGATTCGCGGCTGGTGTCCTACATAGTCGATGCGTGGAACCATGCCCAACAACATTTCTCATGACGACTATAATACACTTTTACGACGTTTTGATTCACCAAGACATTATGTTATATGAATGTTACTTTGGAATGTTATTAACATTCCTAAGTCATAACTGTTAACACACACACTTTATTACATTCATGTGGAGGCAGAACAAGGGCATCTGTTGTCCTGTAGTAACATCAATTCTAAGTTATCCCACTTAAAAGCTGCAAGAAAGAGCAAAACAAGATTTAGGAATGTGTTTTTTTTGCTCTGTTTCCAGAAACGTGTGTGTGGGTAGGAGGATGTCAACGGTGTATAAGGATGACCAGGGGGACTGGCTGACTGTGTGTCTGAAGTATCTGCTCTTTGTCTTCAACTTCCTGTTCTGGGTGAGTTCTGAGCTGAGTCCAACTTAACACAAACAAAACACAGTGGGGAAGTGGGGGTGTGGGGTCCTCGGCTTTGGCGTGTTTGTTGTAATTATGTTTTTGTTGAAGGGTAATTGTAGTTTTGTGTTATGATTTCGTGAGAACATTTACAAATGGCTAATCTTAATGTCTACAGTTACGAGAATGAAAGTACAACCAGCACTTAGCTGTAGCCAGCAATCAAAACCTACTTTCTAAATCACCATCTCTTCACTTTTGTGAATAATTCAGAATACGTTGTCTAAAGACTGTCCACCTACAGCTCGGTCAATACCATTGTTTATCTTTCCTCTCTCAAATCTATTTGCCATGTGCCGAGACAAAGTGAGAGGAGGAAGTCACATTTGGAGCAAAATGGCAGTGCAGAGGTTACATCGTGTAGGTGGAACTTAAGACATGATGGAATCCCAGCTCCTGACACATTCTTGCTGGTGGTGGAGGTGGCGGCCCCGGTAGCAACATGGAGGTCTCTCGGCTGATGTCCTGAAGAAGGGAGGAGGCGGGTTTTTAGCAGAGTTGCGAGCCCAAGTGCGCTGAATGTAATGGACTTGGCCCAAAGTGACTCATAGATTATTTAGATCCTGTCGGTGCTTACGCGGGGGGTTCTGTACCGAAACCCGGCGCCCTGGCAACACGCTGGTACATTTAATATTTGATAGTGCTGTTGTACCATAAAAGCTGTGCTCACCCACCCACTACTGGGCCATCAGGCTTGGGCGAAGAGATAGTGTGGGGCTGCTTTGAAAAGTGGATGACTATTAAATACATCTTCTGTTATTTTTCCCTTTTTTGGTAAGAAAGCAGAACCGCTGCTTTGCATACGTGTCGATTTACACGCTTACTTGCTGGGGCAAACTATTCATTTTCAAGTTTTATGTTTCAATCCCGTGAGAACAGAACCTCAGTCTCTCTGCTCGCCGGTTGCCGCCCTGTAAGGTAAGAATGGCAGCTTGAATGTGTATAAAGTAAATGAAACGAGGTATGTATTTGGACAGGGAACAGAGAGGTCGCTAGCATTGTTGCTAAGCACACAGCGCCATGTTTACCTCCCCCTTCTGCAGGAAGGACAGCTGAAACATTGGACGCTGAGAACAATATCCACATCACGTGCAGTATTTTTAATATCATGTGCAATATTACTTTTTCAATATCATTGCCGATATTACTTTCTATTCTAGTTAACCTATTTTTTTCTTATTTTTTTAATGTATCTTTTTATTGTTATTGCCTTACATTTATTATTCTATTGTTTTCTTTCTTATGTTGTTGTTTTTGAGCAACCTCTGCCACAAGCATTTCCTTCGGGATCAATGAAGTTCTATCTTATCTTAAACCTTTTTTTACTGAAAGAAAGTCACATCTGCCACGATCCCTTCAAGCAGAGATCTGTTTTTTTTTTCTCGGTCTCATTTTCAAAGTGCTGTTACTGACTGTTTTCTTTGTCAGCCACCAATCAGCTTGAGAAGGTTATTTACAGCACCAAGGGGATTAGTGCTTTGTGCTAATGTTGTGGGGGCACAGATGCGTGCAGCCGCTCTTTGCAGATTATTTGTTAATGTCAAAACATTGTGTTTTGACGTCAACTTCGAATGTAGTTTTAGTAACTGCCTTTACATGGCAGCGGTCACGTGTGTGACAACGTGTGCGTCTTTGTATGCCCCTTTGCTCTGCTGCGTATCAGGTGGTTTCAAACCTACCCCTGTCATGGCCTGGGGCTTCCTATAGTCCAGGCTAGTGGTATTGTGTAACATAGGCATGTCTAATGGGGGTTGCCCAAGCAGTACCAACTTAAAGGTGCTGTAGGTAAGGTTCGAGAGTTTGAAGAGAGCAGGATTTTGAAACAACCAAACTGAAATCCCCTCTGCGCTCTCCCTCCCTACGTTTCTCCCCCATTGAGAAGTGTTGCATTTCACGCACCTGTGATTGACAGGCAAGACGGATTTTCCTAACCAATCACGGAAGAGATGCCCTGATTGGTCAGAAATGAGGCAGGAGCGGTCTAAAATCTAAATAGTCTCATACAGAGACAGGAGTATTGAACTTGAAACAGATCACAGCGCATTTCACTCACTAGCAGCTGACTGATGGCTACAGCTTTTCTAACAAATTACAATAGCTCTTAAATCTTACCTACAGCACCCTTTTTTAACAACATTTATCTTTGAAGGGATAAAGAGGGTGAGGCTGATGGTGGGTGGTGAGGATGGGGTTAACGTGGAGAGGAGGGAAGGCATTTCCTCCGTGTCCTGTCGTGACACCGATGAGAGGAACAGACATCGGCTATGCCTCGGCAGCGTTGTTTTGGTGGCTGAAAGGGCCGGCGTTGGAGCTAATAATCGCCACCTCCCCCCTTCTGCTCTTTTGGCTTGTTATTTCTAACGCATTCCTCATGCCTGTCTCCCACTCCTCTCTGATGATCTCACGACTTGTCTCTCCCCGTCTTCTCCCTCGCTCTGTCTCTCCCACTCTCTCTGTTACAGAACCTCCCTTGTGTTCTTCATTGATTTCTATTTTCCTCATCCTCTCCGCATGGTAGAAAAATGTATGATTTTGGCCCGCGCCCAGCTAGTCACTTCCCTCGATGCGTTTATCGATGTACTCTGTATTTACATGGACGTGAGTGACTAATGTTTTATTTGTATAGCAATGGCTCAAACTGACAGTTACAAGATGCTGAACAGAAAGGTAATGGTTAACAACATACATGGTAAAAAGCAGGCAAACAGGCGTGTACTGTGTGCTTTGTTCTTATTTTTTACAATGACTATCTATAATTTATCTCCAGGTGTCCCTTGTCTTCCCTTAAGTTCACTGTTATCTGTCCCTCACTTCAACACGTCCTCTTATTGTTAGATCACTCGTCATGTTCCTTTGAAAACCCTATCTTCCATACTCTCCTCCCATTCCACACATTCCTCCGGTCTTATGGTCCCCCCCCCTGCACCTCCCAGTCAGTCCAGTGGTTGGCATCCTGCTGTTTCCTCGGAGACGCTGAGGTCTGTCAGATATCCCCCCCCCCATGAGGATAGGAACGCATTCCTGAGGCTTTAACTTAATCCTAACAACCACACTAAAGTGTTAACCTAATCTCTCGCCGGGTGACTACATGTAGCCGTTACTAACCTTCGGCCTAAATTACCGCATCTAATGTCAGTGTTTTTGACCTTGGGCCTAAACCTTACTGATTTGGGTGTATGTTTTTTCTGTAAGTTTAAGTGAATCGTATATGAAATGCAACGTCAGGGGTTGTCTTGAACCCCAATCCCACACCAGTGACTTTCTAGTCTCTCAAATCAGACATCAGATGAATCTACAGTCTGATGACAAATCTGGGTGAACTGAGCATTTAACTTCATATTTGCTTCGACCAATCATGTTGCTCGAGGCGGAGATCTGTAAGCACAAAATTGGTCAACACAAACTCAGCCAGCAGTAGTAAACTGTCAGTGTCTGTAAAGGTTTCAAAGCTTCTTCCACTAGCATGAGTTTTCTTCGGTCCCTCTCCCCCCAGAAGTTATGCTATAACAAACTTTCTAACCCCCCTCTCCCTTCCCCCAGGTGGGTGGTGCGGCTGTCCTGGGTGTGGGCGTGTGGACCCTGGTAGAGAAGAGTGACTACCTGAGTCTGCTAGCCTCCAGCACCTTCGCCGTGTCTGCCTACATCCTCATCCTGGCCGGCAGCCTGGTGGTGGTGACTGGTTTCTTGGGCTGCTGCGCAGTCATCCGAGAACAGAAGAGCTGCCTGTCCACGGTGAGAAAAACAGGATTTTAATCTGGGAGATTCCACAATAATAATAACCAGTCCAACCCTGCCACCTTGTAAAAATAATGACATATTACAGATTTGACCAGTAGATGTTTCCACTGTGGCAGGTAGAAAGACACATTTCTAGAAGTACATTTTGGACCCTGATGATGATGATGGTAATGCATTGGATTTATGGATCACTATTCCTAAGTTTGAATTGTCTTCTGCACTGAGTAGCCTCCATGGGTACACTAATGTAGACCACCACGTACCCACTATCCACACAGTAGAAATTAAGCTTACGTATGCGAAGATGCTTTACAGAAATTATGTGTGTTTTAAACTTTTAAGGACTAATACCATGACGACCAAAACGAAGCGTTTGATTGGCCTACGTTTTGGCCTCCTAAGTGCAATTCTGTCCCACGAAACATAGCTTTGTTTGGCTGTTGGTTGCGTCAGCTAACATGGCTAGCTGCTAAGATGGCTAAGATCACTGCTAGCCGACGGTTTCAGTTTAGTTTTTTGGGAAAGGATTACAAAACAACTGAGACTGGCATTTCTCTCTTGCTTCTACCCCTGCTCAGTCTTGGTGATAAATCCTTCAACGGTGTCGCGCTGATTTATGTCAGGGTTTGTTAGTTTTCCACGGCTACGTTTCCCCACCAAGTCATTGCACAGAGGAATGTGGTTCGTTCAGCGGAGTGTGTGTCCTCAAAGGAACGTTACGGAGCGGAACAACCAACCCCTTGACACAAAAAAAACAAAACAACGAGGTGAATATGCGTCACCTCGGGCGTAACCGGGTCTAAAGTTTACATCTATGAGACGCGGTCACGGTGGGGTTGAGCCGGTGGAACCACCCGTGACCAGACGGGTCAGTTCAAACGAACGCACAAACACACCGTCTGTACACACACACAGACACAGGTGTACACACACAGGTGTACACACGCCCGCTCGGAGACTAGATGTGTTTGTCTTCCCACGCTATCACTCTTCATAGCGCCTCCTGCTGACAAAAGGTGTGTGTGTGTGATGGTGGGTGGTTTAGTTGGAAGTGTCTTCTGTTGCAGGAGGACTATTTTTATGTCTGTCTCTCTCCTATTATTTCGCTGTGTGTGTAGATAGGATGGGGGTGGGGGTCGTTATGGTGTAAACAAAAATGGTTTGATTAACCTCCAACTCTATTAGTTGATTGGATGTCTGCTGAGATTGAAGGTGTGTGTCTGTGTAGTGATTGGGTACGCATTGTGTAACAAGGTTTAAATTGCAATATACATCATTGTTACTATCTCAATATCCAATATGAGATATATAATATGATTGCCGGATTAGAATGGATGCTGTATATACTTATTGACATAATCAATAAGTCTGTTAGCGTTTGGCTGGATCACACAATCATGTAAGTATTGACAACCCTAAAAGACGACTCTCTCAAACGTCGACCTGGCCCCTATCGCCTCACATTTTCCAACCACAGCAAAACCGGTTGATGGGTTGTTTATTTTTGGACCCGTTTCCTACGCTAGAGAAACACAAGACAACCGGCCTGATGTTAGCTTTTGGCCGGGCTTCTCCTCGTCTGAAACGACTCCCTCGCAGCCATGAATGTGGCGGCGGTTTTGTCTGAGTCTCGGTCAGTGAAGTGAAGCTTCTGTCTGTTGACAATGACTTGAAGAACCCGCCGGTGTGTTCCGTCTCTCTGTTTGCACACAATGTGCGCGGTCGTCTGGGAATTAGTATTTATTTAACCAGATAAAGTCTCGTTGAGTCTACTGCCTTCACTAAAACGTCCGTTACCAACCTTACTTTGTTGTACCGATTCTGCCGAAGAGCAGTTAGCGCCTGCTACGAATGTAATGGCAATGTAGCGCTGAGTGAATCACCATACAAGTGCTGTTATCACCAAGTCCAAAGTGCTCTGTTACCATTGTTGGCATAGCGGCAGGCTCGTGCACACTAAATGCTCTTTGGCAGAATCCGTACGAGGAAGTCATTTTGCCAAGTTATATTTGTAACCATTGTAAAGTACTGTGGTGAAGGGAAGCCCAGGCCCTTATTCCAGATGTAAGAAAACATTTTTGTTTCGAACATAACCCAACAAATTGTGACGCAAAAATGATCTATCTAATTTCACGCTGGATCATTTAGCAATCACAAGATAATCAAAACAATTGGTAGTCAATCACACAGTCCTGCTCCATAGAAGCACCTCCTTTCTTCTGCGTTTTATCATACCATGAATCGTCGTTTTATTACTAATCAAACAGCAGCTGAATTGGACCAGCGTCTCAAATCAACCAATTTCTAAGAACTCTTGTCACACACATCACACGATGCGTGGTGCACGCGTGTCATCGGCCTCGCGCGCTCGTCTCTCTCCTTTTGGGTTTCAGTTATATTTATGTCTTCGGTTGCCATCGCTCGCGGCTAAACCGCTCTGCTGTAACTAACGACGGGGTGTGACACACACATCGTGATGGCGGGTGGAGATAAACGTTGACGATGTCGTGTGTTTCCCTGCTCCTTCATGACTCGTCTCCTTCCCCTCCTACATGACAGTACTTCTCCTGCCTGCTGGTGATCTTCCTGATAGAGCTGGTGGCGGGTGTTCTGGCCTACGTCTACTACCAGAGGGTAGGTGCATCACCTCGTTACCTTACACAGAACAATGAAGGCCTTGCACCTTTAAATAGATGTGGGTCAGTGAAAGTGCTTACATTTTGTTTTACTCAACGCTGGTAAACGGGCTACAGGACAGGAATTGTGCCTGGAAAGTCCTTGAAAAGTGCTTGAATTCAATGTTGGTGTATATAAACAGTGTACTCACTCACTGTGACACTCGGCATGACCAGATTCTTCCAGAAGCCATATTGTCCTGTACGTCTTATTATAAGATAATGAGCTATAGGTTGATGATATAAACATGACAATGATATATAAAATAATGCCCGTCCACACGTTCCCTGCTGTCAGACTCCATGTTCTCCATTTCATCTGGGTCTCCCTGTGCAATTTCCCCCTTTACTCTTTGTTTAGTAATTAGCGTTGTAGAGGCAACGTGATTAGCGTTGGTAACGAGGTTACGACTGGGTGAGGCCAGCGCCGTAGAGGCCAGCGCCGTAGAGGCTAGCCTCCGGGCCACCGTAGAGCTCCGACCAGATGGTGAACCGGCGGCCACTTATTTGCCAGATTGTACAATTTACAAATGGACAGAAGAGAAGTCAATAAAAGCCCCGACGTTTGACTATAGGACGTGCATAGCTTCCCAATAGAAATGAATACACAGTTTGCTAGGAAGGAATTGAAAATGATTTTGTCCTAGTTTTAGACTTTTCATTAAATTCTAAAATGTTTCTTACAATATCAAGGGAACCTAGACCTAGTTTCCATGACCTACCCCCTCCCACAAATGAATATTTTTGTATATATGTTGTATATTTTAGAAAGCCATGTGTTTCCTTGGCCCACTCTCCTCCAGAACATAGGAGATTCACAGATGCCTTTATAGATCTGCCCTTCTCCACTTCTGTCTTAATAACACCTTCGGGGAGTCACAGAACTGTTCAGTATCTCACATCAGGTCAAGTCGGCCACCTTCTGGAATCTATCAAAAAGGCCGTTTTCATATCCTCTCATTTCTATCTTCATCCCAGTCCTTTCAGACCTTCACTCATGCTCCCCGCGGGTCCTCTCTCTCTCTCTCTCCGTAGATCCATTATAATAGGGGAAGGGTTTTAGCAACCGCAAACAATCAATTGAATGATGGGGACACGCACTCCCCCGTGGGCATGGATACGAAACCTCCATTTTGAGAGGCCCATCTTCTCCTCAGTGTGCCGTGCAACGCCTTGCTCCCAGCAGGAGCAGAAGCATGGGGTGTCTATCTCTTCCATCTTGCATGACTCACTTTTATCTTCCCAATAGATTTTATTTTTTTGTCTATCGTTTCTCTTTCAGTATTTCCACGTGCTCGAAACATCTGTTGCCAAAACAAAATCTCTTTATTATGATACTCTTTACTTCATCTCGTCTCCAAGGGGAGTACTGGGCCGGTCAACCATGCGCACACGATTGCACAACATCACAGAGACATTAGTGTGCCTTGCATTACATTCCAAGAGGCATTGTCATCGCTCAGTGCCCAACATAAATGGAAACCCTGCAATGAAGCAATTGCTTTCAATGTCAAGACTGTAGTAGTAGTAAAATAAATATCCCTCCTTTTTTATTGTCCTCTCCTTCTGTCTCTCTCTCTGTCTGTCCCTCTCCGTCTTTGTTTGTCTCTCTGTCTTGAACCCCATCCAGCTAAGCGATGAACTGAAGCAGAATTTGAACCACACAATGTCTGAGAACTACGAGCAACCAGGCGCAGAGGCCATCACCCTGGCTGTGGACCGACTACAACAGGATGTAAATATCAGTAAATTAAGTTATAAGTTATAAATGAAGTACTGTAGTGCTGCAGAGATGCCCTGGCCTACTTCTCCAGATGTAAGAAAACAGATGTCACGGTTTGAGTTTTTTCATTGAAAATAAATGATTATTCTCACAGATAGTGAATCATATCTCAAACACAATATCTATCAACATAATCACAATATCATTTTATTGTTCAGCCCTTACCCAGCAGTGTTAATACGACATCTTCTGACCCCTCTCTGTCCAGTTCAAGTGCTGTGGCAGCAACAACTCTGCAGACTGGCTGCATAGCGTGTACATAGAGTCCCCCCGGTCCGAGGACCGGCTGGTTCCAGACAGCTGCTGCAAGACCATCACCCCCCACTGCGGCCTCCGAGACCACCCCTCCAACATCTACAAGGTGGAGGTCAGTGTCAGGCCGGGTGTGGGTGTCGACAAGTGTCAAATGCCCCATTGCCATTAGCGCAGGTACAGCTAGATCACGGGTTCTGAACACGATGATCATACTCAAATGAATGGATGTTTATGCCATTCAACTGTGTGCATTCAGGAAAATTAAGACAATATGTTATGTCCATATATATCATGTGTGATTTAATTATTGAATTCTGTTTGTACACAGTGTTCTACTACGGAATTCCTAACTAATTTCAAACTAAAAAGTCCTGACTATCTTTTGCTTTTGCTGTTTTTGATGTTGTGCCAAGTGGTGAAATATCTCGGGTCTTTTAAGAACCATCTTTCAAGAACCACTTTTGTCTGCTCATCTCATATCTTATTCAGCTTCGGAGAGCTGATGGCGTGAGCCAAGCGATAATTGTAGGCTTTTTTTTTATTGTTTATCCATGTCGCAAAGTTAGTGAGGTAAACATCTGCTTCATACCTTTTAGCTGTGGATTTTGAAAAACAAACCGTTTTTTTTTTTTCCTCTACATAATTGATTGGATTCCTGTAAAATAACCAAAACATGTTTTTGTTTTGAACATTTATATAGTTCATGAAAAGTTTGTTGATCAGAGGACTTGGAACATGAATGTTGTGTGGGATTCACCCAGTTTGACTGAATAAATGACCAAATAAATACTTTCTTTTTAGATGATTAAACTAGGCTAACTTTACATTTGTTAGATAATTGTTAGAATATTAAAAGGCAGAAGTGTCCCGTTGTTAGCACCCCTTGGGACGTCGTTGACCAATCACAATCAAGTATTCAACAATACTGTGTTATATGGGCGTATTATTGAGCCTGTAATTGTCTCCTAACCCGTTTCTCCGTGGGGGGTCTTCAGGGTGGCTGCATCACCAAGCTGGAGCAGTTCCTAGCAGACCACCTGTTGGTGATCGGGGCCGTGGGCATAGGAGTGGCCTGTCTTCAGGTAAGTCCACACGTTGTAGACTCAGCGGAACGCTACCTTCATGGTATCACATTGACGTCGATCAAACCTGAACTAAGATAAAAGATAAAGTTCCATAGTGCCTGATAAATATCACCTTAAACCTGCATTATGCATTCCTGCATTCCTTCCCGTTAGCAGCCTCTAGTGGCAGGAGTTGTAGCTGCGGTTATGGAGACGCAATTTCCAGACTATTTTGTAAAGGTGTTCCAGAATAAAACTAGGAAGAAAAATGTCTTGGACTGTAAATATCTGCTGTAGAAAGGTTACATAGTGCAGGTTTAAACACGCCACACAAAGAAATAATCATTAGCTTGCGTTCCATGGACGTGTGTACACAACTGGTTGACTTGGTGTTGCTGTAGATAACCTCAATGTTTGAATAGTGAATACTGGGATGATGTAACATAGATGGAGTTGATTTCAAGTTCATTTTCAGCTTTATAAAAAAAAAAGGGCCTATTTTAAATCTCTACTCTCCACAAAGAAGTTTTCAGTCCACCTCCTCACTATGAGACGGGAGTAACCGATGGCCTGTTCGTTCTAATCATACTTTTGTGGCTGGTGTTCTGTCTCAAAGTCCAACAAATAACTGAAAAACGTGTTCTGTTTACCTTGTCCATTTTGTTAAAAGGTTGCCAGTGAAAGGTCCCCCTGGTCTACAGTATGAACACCATTTCAGTGTTATTATTCAATTTTGTCCATCTCGGACTGACTGAATGGGGCCCCGAGCTTTTAGGGATTATTACAGATCCCTGGGAGAAACAGTGATATGCTTCATTGTTATTCTGGAGCTACTGTCATCACTGCGTAGTAGCCTAGCATGGGCCTTATACACCTAGCGGCCATCTTTGTTCTAAACGCTAGCTGGCTGAATGGAACCCCGCCACAGCGAGTGTCTGTTCCACCGAACCAAAACACCAACTCCTCGTTTAGTTTCTGCCAATAATGTCGCAGCAGGAGGATTCTGGGAGCTGGAATGTGTTGTTAATTGGAAGCTGGGGGCAACCGAGGAGGGAGGCCACGGAGGTGCTAAGATAAGGAATGTTAGTTTATTTTACTTTTTTTCCCCGATAACAACTCAAGAGACTTGATAAAACAGATTAATGGTATCGCTCCAAAGTGCTCATCGCTACTCAACAGGAAAATAACGTTGTGGATGTTATTCACCCAGCTAGTGTTCAGAACCAAGATGGAACCAAGATGGCCGTCAGGTGAATGAGGCCCATTTACATGGAGATCACTCCTCTGAGAATAGAATACTTTCATTAGCTGAGTTTTTCTTGTACTCCTCCTGAATCGGCTGCAAGCGTTTTACTGCGACGTTGTTAAACACACCACGTGAACGAAGAAGACTTGTGCTTCTTGGGGATTCCCTGCTGAGTCTTGAGACGCACGGGGAGGACTTAGCTCGAGTCGCATCTCGGCTTTCACCATAACGAATATTTTTGAGTCTAACAGCCAATCGTCTGTAAATGAAAAACGATCTACTATCTAACCCCTGACGCATGCGGGTGCCCACTCATCAATCACTAATCATTTATGTCCACTGTCTGCGGTCTAGATTTGTGTCAATGTTGCGCTGTCCGTGTCCTTATATCTGTGTGTCTCGATGTCTCTGTCTCCTGTGTCTTCGTGTTTCTGTGGCGTTGCTGTAGCTGCTCGGGGCGCTCTTGACCGCCTGCTTTATCTATCTCCTGTATAAAGAAGAGGAGGACGACTTGGCTAGCTTGTGATACGTGCTAACGCTGCCTTGTGGACTAATCCATCCCTGTAGGGGGGGAGGGGACAAGGTCAGAGGGCATGGTGTCCATGTGACGTGTGTCTGTGTGTTTTGTCCTCGTCTCGTGTACATCCCCGTTCCTGTCATTCGTGTGTTATCTGCGTGAAGCGTTAAGTGTGTGGCCTGCGTACCGAGACGCTGGCCACGGTTGCTAGCGTGGAGCAGAGTGCCTAGCGTACCCTTGGCTCTCATTGGCTGTGGGGGGATTGTGTGCGTTGAATGTCTTGGTGGTGGTTGGATGCCTCCGTTTTTGTTTTGTTTTTTGCACGTACGAGCATCGCAGCATGGCTGTGCGACGAAACATCTCACCCCTAGTTCTGTCACCGCAGCGCTGCTTAAACATGTGACACACACACTTAATCAGTTTCTCCTTGAATTTGAATGTATAAATACATGTTTTAATCAAAAATCCAACCCACTCACCACCCACTCTAGTGAACTATAAGAACTAAGCATTTCTTTTGAATGTTTTTTGTTTCAATTATATATTCGTAGTGGTGCTTGTTTGTGTACCTGTCGTCATAGTCTGGAACCTCTCCTCAATGTAAACGATGACATCTTTCTGTCATTGGCCCGTGTGTCCTAAACGTCCTCCCTCCCACATCATCTCCATCATATAAATGGTCTCCTGTGGTGGAGGCTGGAGCGAGAGCCTTCATAAGCCCAGCTAAAGGTAGTCCTTGATGAGGCTATTTGACTCCCCCCACCACCCGGCCTCTCAATAACTCCTCTTCCGCCTCCTCTTCCTCCTCCTCCTTGTAGTGCTCTCAGAGATGCTTAGATTGAATGTTACGCCTCCACCCCCCTCCTCTTGCCTGTTCACCCTTCAAGTCTGATAATCCTTGTATATATTTATATACACACGCGCGCACGCACGCACACACAGTTACGGTTACTTGCACAGTTCAGTTTGCATGGAAAGGGGGGAAGGGTTGAACGGTTATATAACATAACCTGCCGCTGAATGTGTTAGCGATGGGCTTAACAGAAGAAAACACCAACCTGAGCTTTACATGTACACATACACACACACACAGTCGCTGCTCATCCCTTCGTCATGGCAACCATCCACAAACAACCCCCTCACCCTTAACCACACCCCCCGACCCTCCCACCTGCCCCGAGTTGAGTGTCTGTGGCGCTACCATGACGACTGAACTGTACGCTTCCTGTTTTCAGATCTGTGGGATGGTGTTCACCTGCTGTTTGTACAGGAGGATCAAGATAGACCCGTACTGAGTCCCCGGGACCCGGGGCCCGTGTGTTCTTAGTTTTCTAACATTACGGTGACGCGCCAATCACAGAAGAAAAAAACCTACAAAAAAAACGACAACTTGTCAAACTTGAGCGATCACACACACACACGAAGCTGCCGTTGTCGTAAGGTACACAACGCCGTTGACCAAATGTGCCTGATGTTCGACGTACTCGTCCTAAAGTGAAGCAAACTTATTTTTTTGAAGGAAGGATTCGTTCCATGAAGTGTGCGCGTAACAACGTTGACTTAGCTATAGGCCTTATTCAGCCGGCGGCCATCTTGGTTCTAAATGCTAGCTGGGTGGGGGGGAGCA
>OMKP01051119.1:2793-13577 GCA_900302375.1 Bathygadus melanobranchus | reverse complement strand
AACCAGGGCAACATGCCAAACACAAGACTGGTGGATCGCTTGATGTGCAGCGACGCGTTGCCGTGGTTTCAGAGGGTTTGTTTGTTGATGGAGAAGCGGGTATTGATCGGGTATCGAATCAGCGTGTCCCCACCCCCATTCAGAGGTCCCTAATGCACCTTCGACCCAAACTAGAGAGACAATAACGGTAAAGTGGGAGAGCGAGCGGCATACAGTGTGACAAAGGGGAGGGAGGGGAGAGCGAGGAACGGAGAGAGCAGAGAGAGAAAGAAGACAATGAACGAAGACAAATGGAGGGAGAGAGGAAGAGGGAGAGCGCAATGGAAGATATTAAGAAAGATAGCAGAAGGAAAAGTTTAAGTACAATGTCTGTATTAGTGGGGATGATTATGTTTATGTATAATTAAAAAATGGCACATTTTAGGTATTAGCTAGGGAAATAGTTACGTTCATGTATGAGGCAAAACAATGCTAAATGCGAGATGTTGAGGTTAATAAATAGATTACAATGTCTAAAATGAGTAATCAGGTTAACATCATATTGGATATGGTTATATATTCCATACGCATGAAATTACATTGCGCTGCCTAGCTGGGTGGCTACCAGGGGATGCTAACGTCAGAGCTAGGCGGCTTAGCCTGTGTATTAGTACAATAATAGACAGACAAAGAAGGAGAAATCCATTGTAAGTGATGTGGAATTATGTCGGCTCAATGGATTATAGCGCACACACTCACACACGTACGTTTGTTCTCTTATACAAACACAGAACACATATGCATGTAATGAGCAATCACATCCTCAATCAAACACACACACACGCACGCACGCACGCGCACGCGCACACACACACACACACACACACACACACACACACACACACACACACACACACACACACACACACACACACACACACACACACACACACACACACACACACACACACACACACACACACACACGCCCGGGCTGAGATATAATTGAATTAATTCAGTAAAGGAACAACTTAACAGATTAGCTTCCTAACTTTTCAATAAAGAGAAGGAAAAAACAAGCCCAGTGAAGTGTCATGATTCCATTTGTGGAAAATGAGGGCAGCCGTCAAAACTCATCGTTCTGTTCTCCTGGCCACAGTTAACCCCATGGGGCGTACGCTCACACATGTCACATGCATGCACACACAGGCACGCACACACACATGCACACAAATACTCATGCACACGCACACAAACACACACAAATACTCATGCACACGCACACAAATACTCATGCACACGCACACGCGCACACACACACAGGCAAACACACATATATGCATACCAGTAGATCTCCAACACCAGATAGTAGACAGAGAGAGGGAGAGAGGGAGAGAGGGAGAGAGAGATCAGAGACAGAGAGGCGGGCAGGCTCCACAACAGCAGGGCTAACATGTGTTGTCCATGTGTGACCAGAGGAGCCCAGAGAGACGACGAGAGCAGCAGGTTAATGATGGAGATACTGTGGTCCTTTATTACTGTCTTTCCCCCAACCACCAGTGTTGTATTGCAGGTGGTCCATGGGAAAGCTTCAAAAATATAGATAAAATGTGGTGCTGCAAGATGATCCTGATCTCGCATTTCTTTCTGCAGATCGGTCTGGCCTGGAGCCCATTGAAATTAAAAAACGATAGGACCAATCAGCTCCCGGGAGAGTGAGTTTCAGTTCATGACGAAGCAAGGACAGCGGCATTCTTTAAAACACAATGGTGACGCACAAAGGAAATGTAGCAATTGATGGAGCAATCACAACTCTTTATCTGAAACAGACTGAATAGCGATGTTAAAAAATGAACAGAAATTTGCACGGAAAGCTTTTCTCAGAGGGTTGGTTATTGAATCTGATTGGAGTTTTTTGAACAACGTAAGGCCGTGCCCATATGTGGAATCAATTGCCGCCCGGCCAAGGCCAGACGGATATTCAGTGCAAAAACACAGACTTGAATATCCGGATCTGGATTTGTAATAATAGAAAAAATAATATCAATAATATAAAATAACAAAATATCGTTTGGTAAATATATAACTAAATTAGAGAAGAGAGAGAGAGATCATTCATTCCAAGCGATTAACAGTGGTGTGTGTGTGTGTGTGCGTGTTCTTGTTAGCGTGAGAACCCTTCATCGGATCCAGTTCAAACTCGGCAGGTGTATTGCTGAGGACCTAAGTGAGTTGGATCAGCGTTTCTGTCCCAAACAGCAAAAATCTGACGGGCATATGACTAGTTGAGTCTGTCTAGTGACAGGGGACTACTACTGACAGAGTAGTCTGTTTGATTCAACATTGCATCAACAAAGAGTTCGTGCCAACACAGTGTAAAACTGAGGCAACTCCTTTATAGTTAAAACATCAGAATCACAATCAGAATCAGAATCAGAATCAGAAAAGGATTTATTGCCAAGTAATTTTCACATTGCAAGGAATTTGGCCTGGTCAGTCGGTGCAACAATAAACAATAAATACAAGAACAAGAAAATAGGCTGGGGGGGTGTAAGGGGTCCATGGCAGGTCCAGGGTCCCGGGCCTTGTTGATGAGGCTAGCTGCCGACGGGAAGAAACTGTTTTTGTGGCGTGAGGTTTTGGTCCTGATGGCCCGCAGCCTCTTGCCGGAGGGGAGTAACTCAAAAAGTTTGTGTCCGGGGTGGGAGGGGTCGGCCACAATCTTACCCGCACGCCTCAGGGTCCTGGAGGCGTACAGCTAGAGATGGCAGATTGCAGCCAATCACCTTCTCAGCGGACTGAATGATGCGCTGCAGTCTGCCTTTATCCTTGGCAGTGGCTGCAGCGAACCAGATGGTGATGGAGGAGGTGAGGATGGACTCCATGATGGCAGTGTAGAAGTGCACCATCATCGTCTTTGGCAGGTTGAACTTCTTCAGTTGCCGCAGGAAGTACATCCTCTGCTGTGCTTTTTTGGTGATGGAGCTGATGTTCAGCTCCCACTTGAGGTCCTTGGTGATGGTGGTGCCCAGGAAGCAGAAGGCCTCCATGGTGTTGACTGGGGAGTCTAACGCTCATAACGCTCATAGTAAAAAAAAATAAAAAAATAACTCCCAACACCAGTGTTGAAAATATGTAACACTGAATATAGTTGAAATGTAACTCTACCCAACAGAGATTATATTAACTCTACCCAAAATACCAGCACTTCCAAAAGTGTTAAAATAACTCCCTTGGGTGTGGACACTTTGAGATACTATTAAAGTGTTGAAATGATGATATTAGCGTTAATTTGAGTTGGCTGACTCCATATACCTGCATATAGTGGGCGGCAGTAGCTCAGGAGGTAGAGCGGTTGTCTGGCAACCGGAAGGTTGCTGGTTCGATCCCTGGCACCCCTGAGCTAATTGTCGAGGTGTCACGAGCTGGTTGTTGCCTTGCATGGTTGTTTATGAATGTGTGAGTGGTTGAATGTCGAACCCAGGAACTTTGGGATCGTGGTCAAACCATAGAATATACTGCCCATGCAATTAGATCTGTGACAAGCTGAGGGCCATTTATAAAGAACAAGGGTTTATCTCTTTCCTACTCTAAAACACACACACAGCTTGATATGTGAACATCAGAGAAGCCACACATGTGCATATCAACCAAACAACGGTTAGGAATCGGTTTGTTTTTGCTCTCTGCAAAGTGCTCTGTGAAAAATATTATGTCCTGTCATATTGTTTGGAAACGGTAATCTAACGGCACCTCTAAATAGAACAGTGGTATTATGGAAATGTAGGTAGGGCCTTACCTGACTAGTACAATCTGAAATACATCTAATTGTAAATCGATACATCCATACGGTGTTTGTCAACATATACAGGTATATATATATATTTGTGCATGCACGGATAGAAATATGTATTATTCTTCCAATGTGGTGCATTAAGCGCTGCCAGAAAAGAGCATTGCATTGTAAACATAAACAAAACAAAGCAAAGGAAAGAATTGCTAATGGACGGAAAGAAAAGGCTCTTTGTGTTGTTTTAATGAAACATGTTGCTAGGGGGAGAACCTCGTGCCAGTTCTCATAACTGAATCGGATGCATATAATTGGCTGGCTATTTGGACAAACAAGATGTCCTCTGAGCAAATCAAGGCCAACGCTTTCGCTGACATTTTCCCTCGGTTTATTTTGAGTTTTGTTTCCTTGTCATTTTCCCCTGTTGTGTTGTTAGGTGCGTGTGCTGCTGCTGCCTGTGTGACGTGGAGATTTACCTGACTGTGCCGAGGAAATCGCTGTATCTGGTGAGAGAGAGTCACCAAAACCAAAACCAACGTACAAGACAAACCCCAATCAGATATCTAGCGTTGCCAAGTTGCGGTTGTGTTGGGACTGAGGAATCGGTGCACATCTTGGTTACACGTGCCAGCATTCTTTCAGGATAAAAAGGCCCACAGGTTAAACCAGCCACCACCACACACACTCAGGAGAGCGCTAGCATGCTAGCAGAGTTACCACCTGCTCTGTCATTCATCTGCTTACAACTTACAATAAACCGGACTATTCACCACCTTCTTGTGTCCTGCTGTCTTGGGGAACCCTAAAGAAGCCACTTATGTGGCGTTTAACATTCTTCACTGCTACAGGTCTCATATCAACCACTATGAATTCCGCTATCACTGTGGTGATCTCTTTTGCCTTACCGGAATCAGCCGCATATTGTTGCCTGCTGTCTGTGTGTTTCAAACTTTCGTCCGACCTAGCGGCTTGCACCGTGTCTCAAGTGACTGCAGGGCCAAGTGACTGCTTTGGGATTCTTCAACCTGGACCCTATTTTCCCAGCATTTGGGGTCTAACTGACTAATGTGGACAACACAAGAACAGAGCCGCTAAACAGCCAATATATGTCCGCTGTTGTTTTTGCCACTGACAGGCTCAGATTGTTGTTCGACAAAATTATGGAAAGGATCCCTACAGAGAAATAGAACTTTAGTGGAAAAAGTGTGTTATTCTGTTTGTTATTGTGTCGATCCAAGGCTTGCTGAATGAGCACGAGAGTTGAGTTGTTGCAGGGAGAGAACAGTGGAAACATGTTGGAGAGAGGAGTGCCGGCAAGAGTTTGTTGTGTCGGACTACAGAAAGCGCAGCTTAGCGACAATGTGAGATTTTGCGGGATTTCAGACGAGACTTCTCCTCGGGCGAGACTTGGTTAGACACAATAACAAACAGACCAGAGGCAAAAGGTAAAGATCAACATTTTACAACACTTATAACAATTTCAGGCTGTCGGTGGCAAAAACAAGCACTTTAGTGGACGTACATTGATGGGCAGTATTGCCCCAAAGGGTTACAATGCAGACATTTCACAGCTCCATTCTTGCTCTATACTGGACCAACTCAAAAAATTACTGTCCACATTAGTCAGTTAGACCCCAAATGATGGGAAAATAGGGTCCAGGTTGAAAAATCCCTAAGTTATCTGTTAACCTGGGGATATTTTCCCCAGGTTAACTCTGGTATGAACGCCATTGGTTTATACGTCATTTTTCCAAATAAATCATTTATTCTAGCTACAAGAACTGATGAATCTATTGTTTGCCTCGCAGTGCGTACCGTACCAAATGGTTCAATATGAATACACCTACTGTTTCACCCCTAGTATAATGGTAGAACAAAACACAGCAGAAACGAAGGGTAGATGAAAGGGTAAGTTATTAAAAAGTACAAAATTAGCAATGGGTTAAAAAGTTAAAAACTTCTGATTCACTTCGGGTGATTCCGTCTAAAAAAACAAACAGTACGTGTCCGATTGAGCAGCAGAGGGGACTGAAGGCCCCTAGTTCTACCGCAGATCATCCACGGCTACATCTCACCTTTTCACCAGCAGAGACGTGTGTTTGTGAGAGTGATTGAGTGCGGTCAGTGAAGATTAACTGAGATAAGAGACTGTCCTTCCCTCTATCTCCCCCTCTATCTCTGTCTCTCTTCATCTCTCTCTCTCTCTCTCAAGGGGTGAATCAATAGCGGTCGAATAGGGAGCTCGATACCACTCCACTTGCACTCAGCTGTTTCGAGCGGCCATGCGGATGGTTTCCGTGGTTACGGGAGCTTCGCCACCCGCCACGGAGGGAAAGATCTCACTTAATCCTGACGTCTACGGTTAAGCGGTTTGCTGTCACTGGGGGTCAAAGTTCACTGAAGTGTATCTTTTACTGTTTCCGCACTGAAGACCCTGTGTTCCTATTCAAGAAGTACAGAGGGGCTTTAACCTGTATACAGTGGTGGAAGAAGTACTCAGTACTTTACTTTTACTTAAGTAAAAGTAGCAATACCACACTGTAGAAATACTCCGTTACAAGTAAAAGTCTTTCATTGAAAATGTTGCAGGTCAAGCGTGTTAACTGCTGGAACCCGACCGGTAGTCCAAGTCACCGTGGGTCTAGCATGTTAACTGCTGGAACCTGACCGGTAGTCCAAGTCACCGTGGGTCTAGCGTGTTAACTGCTGGAACCTGACCGGTAGTCCAAGTCACCGTGGGTCTAGCATGTTAACTGCTGGAACCTGACCGGTAGTCCAAGTCACCGTGGGTCTAGCATGTTAACTGCTGGAACCTGACCGGTAGTCCAAGTCACCGTGGGTCTAGTGTGTTAACTGCTGGAACCTGACCGGTAGTCCAAGTCACCGTGGGTCTAGCGGTGTTAACTGCTGGAACCTGACCAGGGATAGCCTCTCTTTCTTCCCCGCTTTAACCTCATTGTTTTCAGTTAACAAATGGTAAATGGATTGCATTTATATAGCACTTTTTTATCCAAAGTGCTTTGCATTGCCTCACATTCACCCATTCATGCACATTCATATAGCCTATGTACGCCTTATGCAATTAATGAAGGCCTATTAGAATGCACTGTAGGAAAGATATATAGCCTGCCTTGTCTATATGATCTAAGAGCTATCATTTGAGTGTAGTTAGTTAAAAATGTCATGTGTCAGGTAGGCTTATTGGTGTGTGAAATAAGTAAGAGTATGAATATCTGTTTCTCGTTGATTGTACTGTATGAGACAATGTTTTTAGAACGCTCCCGTCTAACGTCGGACTAATCAGCGCATCTCTTCTCTGATTGGTTCGGGGAATCCATCTCGCCTGTCAATCACATATAGCTGAGCTTCACTGCAGGTGCGTGAATGCAACACTTTGCAATGGCAGTGAAACCGAGGGAGGGAGGGAGTCCTTGTCTACAGCAGCCTCTATATCCTGTTTTATTTGGTTATTTTAATGCACATGATTTCTTTTTTAAAACCCCCGATTGTTTGACTGAGAACATTTGAGTCGATTCAGAACTAGACTACAGTGACTACAAATGAACACAGAGGAAATCGATAGTACAGATAGTACTCATCAGTTAGTCAGTTACATTACAACAGTGCATAACATTGAACAAGTATGTATAATTGTATACATGTACAGATGCACTGTATGTTTGATAACAATAATAATTATCAATAATCTCTCTCTCTCTCTCTCTCAGAACAAAGCACCTTAACCTTGAGCTGTGATTGGCCAGCCTCATGGGCTGATATTAAAGAAGTGATAGAAGAAGAAATGGAGGACTGATGAGCTTCCATTCACTGGCTAGCTTACATCCACTTGCTGTTACATAAGCTTCTTCTCTATTATCTTCCTTCATCTTTATGCTTTTTCATTTCCCTTGTAATCTTATCTTAGCATATGGTTTTTAAAAACCCTGTGTCCACGTTAAAGACGTTTCATCTTCCTTGTTCTTCTGCTATGGGGGCGCGCATGTCACAGCGCCGGGCACAGTCCACGGAGTGCGATGGCGGGTTCTGCGGAAACCACGCCCCGCGCTGCCCTCAACCCTCAACCCTCAACCCTCCAGACTGCAGTGGTTCTGGTTGCATATGCAACCAAATAATGTGCAGTGTGCCCAAACACTTTCAACAAGTCACACAGGGTTCGAAAATGATTCTCAATCCTGGGAACAGAAGCACACTATCCCAGGGATCCCGGGATCTGCACGTTTTTAAGGATTAACTTCAGCTGCAGTTAAAATGCATTGGTCCTTTACATTTCTAAAGCGTTAAAACAAATGTGTTATTTTAATAAGCAGAACTACAATATGACGTAGGATCGCTGTGTGGACATCAGTGGCTTTCGGATCCACTCATCAGTCCGAGTCCGACTCTTTAAGTTACGGCAGAGCTTCAATGTAGCCTAAAAGACTTCCATAGTATGGGAGTGGCCTACAAATAGCTCTTAGGTGATTTAACAACCTCGTATTTCTATGGCCGCAAACTATAGTGGGAGTGTCACCATGGAAAACAAAATCCTGGGGAGAACCCTACAACATTTAATGCATATTATTATTATGGTTGGCTTACAGCACGCGCTGTGCTGTGCTATGAAGGTATCAGCGCAAATAAAAGTATCAAAAACGTCCCCTTTGTCTCCTTGACTACTGACTAATACAGGCTAATGATAATAACAATAGCAAAATGATGGTAGGGTCGGTGTGAATAAAATCCCACCAATAGCGCATCAAACACAGTGTAACACCGGTAACCGCAACAACACTAAAATATAGGCCTCTTCCAGAATGTTCTAAATGTTTTTCCTGTTATTATATTTCTCAGGAAATGGGAAATGGCTTGGATGGGTATTCTGGGAATCCTATTTTCCAGGATTAAACCCTAGTTCTCCACCTCCAATAAAGCAATGTGTGCTCAGAATCCTTTGTTACACAATGTGGTCAATCTGGACGGTGACCAGCAGTACAAATATAGACTACAGAATACGGAGGTTTGAATCATTTACCTTTACACTTACATTTAGGGCATTTGGCAGACGCTTTTGTCCAAAGCGACTTACAATCAAGTACATTTCTTGAAAGAGTGAAACAGCAATATATGGCTGATGGTACAGTAAAATTTGAACGGAACAAGTTTCAAGCAATCATGATGGTTAGGTTTATAGAACAGAAGAATAGAAGATTCAGGTGCATAATTGATGGGTTGGCCCCTTGCTGGTAAACAGCAAGATAGCCAGGATAAAATGCGACACAATGCCAAGTACTATTTTTAAGTGCCAGGACGTACGGGTATATAAGTAAGTGCTAGGGATCCAAACCTCCTGGAGGTTTGAATCCTGGAGGTTTGTGCAGCACCTGTCTTTTTTCAGGTGCACTAACCCTCGTGTTTTCAGATGACCATGACCACCGAATCAGAAAGACAAAACAAAAATAATGCAATCCTTGTTGTCAAAAAGATGTGCCTTTAATCCAGTCGTAATTTCATTGATTTTGTTTTTCCCCTCTCAACAAAAGATCTCCTTGCATAGCGTCCACTTTCCTCTATATTGCATTATGTGCACTAGATTGTTTCAGATAGTCTTGCAGATTATTTGACTTATTGTGTAATAAATTGCTATGGCTAATAAACCAAACGAGAAAAAAAGGCAAATGTTGAAGCAGTGTGCAAACATCTTTGACTACAAACGTATTTGGAGTCGGAATTGTCTTGCTTCACATATTTAGCATCCAATTTAGTAGAATGTAGTTCGGAAGAGGTAAAATAGATTTTGCAGCATAAATGCCACTAGCTCACTGTGTTGGCGATGGTATTCTCTCTAATTTATGATTGCATAGCGTAGTGTTTAAGCAGAAGTAAAATGTGGGATTTTCCTGCTTTCACAGGCATCGGGTAATGGTCACAAGACAAATGTGTATCTCGTATCTACGTTCTTCCAGGTGTATCCTTGAAGATCAAGGTTATGCATCTGGCCCGTATGTTTGTGAGCTATTATTGATTGATTTGGGGACAGCTATGTTATATAAATGGTAAATGGACTGCATTTATGTAGCGCTTTTATCCAAAGCGCTTTACATTTGCCTCACATTCACCCATTCATACACTGACGGCGGTGTCAACCATGCAAGGTAACAACCAGCTCGTCAGGAGCAGTTGGGGTTAGCTGTCTCGCTCAGGGACACCTCGACAATTAGCTAGGCGGAGCCGGGGATCGAACCAGCAACCTTCCGGTTGCCAGACAACCGCTCTACCCCCTGAGCTATATCATATATAATTATATCACACATATACTAAAAATATATAACTCTCTCTTTATTCTTATGTTGTATTTTGGGGTCCTGGAGGGTTGGCTCTGATTCCATAATCACCTGGAAATTTCCAATCCAGGTAGAGAGTGTGGTTTTCTTTCTTTGTCAACATATCAACCAAAACACACAACCAGTTGTAGCACACGCGTACCATGAGTCAATACTCTACGTCAAACGTGTGCCATGAAGCATGAGCTAGATATGGTCTGTGCTAAAGATGACAGGAACAAATGTCAACAAAGGCAGGGTAGTGTAGTGGTTAGGTTCCACTCCCAGTCAAAAGGTACCTTGTAGGGTATGCCCTCACCTTCAACCTGCTTCTCAAAACAAAGTCACTGTATATAGCTGTTTCTACAACCAGCGGTTGTGGGGTCTTTTTTTTTAAAAATGTCACTGACAGTCCACCTCTGTCACGCACACGCCATCGAACGAACGTGCCACACGCGGGACTTCCTGCATGCGGCGGCTGCAGATAAAAGGCGTCCGTGTCATTATGTCGACGATCGCGTGTGATGTTGCATGCGTGTGATGTTGCATGTATAAGTAAACAAGCGGCCGTGTGCGTGTGTGTGTGTGTGTGTGTGTGTGCGCGCTCCCTCCCCTCTGTGTGGTGGACACAAGGCTTTTAATCTAGTCTACCCGGGCTCACATGGTGGGTTTGGTGTCCGTCGGGCACAAAGAAA
>OMKP01050959.1:3071-17334 GCA_900302375.1 Bathygadus melanobranchus | reverse complement strand
TCTGTGAAATCCATAGTTCAGTGCCTAATAAATGTCTCTTTTCAAGATAAAACTGCACATTTTAGAGTGGCCTTTTATTGTGACCAGCCTAAGGCACACCTGTGTAATAATCATGCTGTCTAATCAGCATCTTGATATGCCACACCTGTCAGGTGGATGGATTATCTCGGCAAAGGAGTCGTGCTCACTAACACAGATTTAAAGAAGTTTGTGAACAAAATTTGAGAGAAATAGGCCTTTTGTGTACATAGAAAAAGTCTTAGATCATTGATTTCAACTCATGAAAAATTAGAGTAAAAACAAAAGTTTTGCGTTTATATTTTTGTTCAGTGTAGATGAGGTGGTACTCGATGACCCCTCCCCTCTGTTGTACAGCATTTAAAGTAGGGAATCGTTTTTTAGACAGTCAGACAAGTAAACCTGGTCAGTTTTTATTTTCCACAATGGCTAAGAGTTTAAACTTGATCATGTATGCTTTCTAAGGAAGCATTTGTTTTTTTGTTGTTGCTGTTTTTAGTTTTCCTTTTCATGGACATCTAATGTACAGTTTGACATACATGATGGTAAAGATACATTTGTACTGTTTGGGATTGTGTGGGCTGGCTTCTGTGGACTGAGTGGCAGAGTTGACCCATGAAATGCTGTCAATTGAATAGTTTATAGGTTTTAAATTTGTGTATATTTCTAAATGGAAATACTGCACTATGATCAAATTGTATGGAGTACTGAATACCAAGATGATGTGTAGGCTATGGTTTGTCCATCAGCACTGAAATAGTAAAATATGTATGGATTCTAACTTTTTTATAAAGGTAATGAAAATGCTTCTCATTGCTGATGATTTTATATAATTATTTAGAGAATCAATTAAAACATAATTACAGCACACAACAAATGTTATTATTACGTTTATGTGATGTCAGGCGAGAGCTTTCATTGTATAAGCATTCATTTGAAATGAATCAATCTCTGGTTTTAAATTCACAACTTGTTTTCTAAAATGTTCTCTCTGTTATTTTGATACAACCTTGAAGTGTGCTATTTGTGTGTATTAATCCAAATCAAAAGAAAATATACTATGTCATTAAATGTACTAAACATAGTTTAATGACATTACAATCTGATAGTACGTGGACTTTCTGTTGTATTAACAAGTTAATATAATACCTTTGGTGTAGTCTAAATATGTGGACAACGTAATTATAGCAGCTGTGTTAATCAGTGTTAACAAGGGTATATATTTTCTATCTTTCTTCTGACTAAGCACATTTATATTAAATGTTTTAAAGAAAAAAGGGCATGCATTTGTACTTTCATTGGAACACACTCTTTCTCTGTCACACTACCATAATTAGTTGTTTGTTATGTTTTTCAAACATAAAGTGATAAGGTCATTCTAAGCTAAATCCATATACTGTAATTACAAATAATATTGTTGCATTATTATTATGATTATCACGACAATGATGATGATGATTATTATTAGCATTATTATTTCCATTATTATAAACCACAATGTATGTGTAAATATAATAAATTATTTACCCCAACTTTAAGGAATCATCTTTATTGTATATGAATGGATGTTAATGAACTGCTGTGAATGCTTTTCTATGTTGTGAATGCTTTTTTATTTTACTATATTTTATCTAGGATTACTATTATGTATTGGAAATGTATGTAGGATGTTAAAGTTAGCTTGGGTCCTTGCAAATCAGTCCTCCACTATGTAGGCATAAAGTGCGCCATTGGTTTTAAGTGTGAAAAGGCTCGGACACACACCCACATAAAACACTCATGTCTTGCAGACACACACTCCATCTGTAAATGTGTGCATTTTGTGCAAAAACACAACTGTGTGTGATGTGATGTGATAAATGTTGTGGGTGTGTAAGGCATGGTGGAGGCTGCGGTGAGCCAGCCCTACCACCAGAGCTGCTGCATGATTTGTGAGCCTCGTCTCTCCCCAACGCGTGTTGTCCCTCTGGCTATTACTGTAAGGCACCGTGCACCATGAACTGTATGACGCGGTAACCTCATGTTGAACACTAGATGGCGCCACAATCATTCCTCTCGATCAACCACTGTTTACGGAAGTCCAAATGACGTGTCAGTGTCCACCAAAGCATTGTGGGAAAGACGCGTAGCTGGCAATGGTGACGGCTGATGGCGTGAAACCCCACAGCTGAAATCGCCGAATATCTCAAGACAGTGAATGGCACAATTCTATGTATTTGAAGGAGCGATGGTGCTTAACGAAGCCCTTGTCGACCGCGTTTGAGGAGAGCGACCCTATATACCTCCGCGTCAACGCGGACATCCTGTGGACAGGCGCCGACAGCACAAGTGGCATTTCGTGTCAATGGACGCTTGTGCTCCTTTTATTTTCCAGAGTAGGCGAACAAGTGGAGCCCGTCGTGTGTCGAACTCGTCCGGCCGTTCGAAGTTCGCCATTTGTTCTGGTTGTAATCGAAGCGCGTCAACATGTCGACCAGCAGTCCCGAGGCGGTGAAGAAGCTGCTGGAGAACATGCAGACGGACCTGCGCTCTCTGTCCATGGAGTGCAAGAAGAAATTCCCCCCAGTCAAAGAGGTTAGCTGGCGGGCTAGCTTCAACTCATCATAACGTTCAAAATGACCATCAGTCTTTTCTACAGCTCATAACGGTCTAAATGACCGTCCGGATTTATACAGCTCGTAATGATCAAAATGACCGTCCGGGTTTATACAGCTCATAACTGTCTAAATGACAGGGTCGGTTGTACGCCACCGTCGACGTGTCCGTCTTCTTGTGTTGGATCCGATCATTCACTGGTCAACCATGCGAACCGGACGGGTTATGTGTGGTCGGTGACAACACCGTACCCAGTCGTCTACGGTTGTCAAAATAAAAGTTTAAATTCAGAATAAGTGTTGTCTGGTCAGGATTGTGACCTGCTAGACCACAACCTGTTAGGGGTGTGGGCATTTAGAAAGGTATGCAGGTTGCCTACTGACTGTAGGTCGTAGTGGAGATGGCCTTGTTCTGTTCAAGATGGAGTTTTTGTAGATGTTATACAAGTTTTTCACAGTTCGTCACAGGTAAAGATGATTATCACAGTGCGGTTTGTAGCAATGGTATGCCTGTTATGCCCAGCGATTGTTACTGAAGCCAAATGTTATTGTGCAAGGTGTACATATTTAGTAAACAAGACATGAATCTGGCCTGTGCTTTCCATGAATGGGATATTAATTATGATTGGCTCCAGTGACCTCTGACTCATTTGACCTTTTGCTATTGCCTCTCAGATGAGGCTTGTTTAAAATTAAATTTCAATTTACAATCTTATTTTTCATCAGCTGTATGCTACTTCTGATACGTAAATGTCTGTGACTTTAGTGCAATTTATTCCTGCATTCCAGGGGGTCAGAGTTCCTTTAGATTTGAAATGTACTCCAACGAACATTGTGTGGACATACGCAGTGAAAACAATCATTTTTCCAAATTCATCATTTGCGAAAAAATAATGTTTTGAACGTACATGATGCCAGACCGCTGAAAGCCAGCTTGTGACATAATCATATGCACTAAACTGGCATCAGTTAACATTGACTTCCAAGTTGACTGGGACATAGTGGGGTTCAAATTTCTATCCAACTGTCATTATTTTTTGACTGTGCTGTACAGAAGTTAAAGCAACCCAGAACAGCGTCCTTGGTGGAGGTGTGGGTATATTAGGCTATGCATTTCATTTTGGACAATCACTAACAAGGGTTTACAGGCATTGTGTATGTAAATTATTCGTTTGTGGCCAAAAAACTGGTTTCAGCAGGATTCAGCGGCGTTTTGGGTAATCCAGTCCCCATATATACTAGGCCTGACTAATCAGTGGGCTGACAGAAATGGCAGTAGGCGGCATTCTGTATCATGCTGGAATTCTTTTAGGCTACTCGTTCTACTGTGTTCAGAAATATGCTGACTCAGACTTTATTCTGCCCCCCGTCCACGCAATGTTTACTATTTCTATTTTCCATGATTTAACATAATATTACTATGTCTGATTAGATTTTACCATGTTGTATTTAGAGCTGTTGCTTCAACTACTGGAATCTGCGTTGTACGTCTACTCTAGTATCCTCTTCACAGCAAATTCAGATGAAACGCATAATAAGTCAACAACAATATTGTGGCAATGATGAAGTGCCAAATGTAGGCCATTTTCCCTCAATGCATTGCCTTTTCTGCATGTATATGCAGTTAATTGAAAACTTGAACCTGAGGATATAGTTTTTGGCATAAAACGCACTGATTCGGTGAAATAGCAAACAGCCAAACAGCACTTTCCACAGTCGTGGTTTAGGTCAACCAAAAGCAGAACTTACGTCATGGATCATGCAGAAGTGCGTAGTTAAATGCAGGGCAGGATGGTGTACACAATGGCCAACAGTCTTAATTTGATTAGTAACAAGCAATCCTGTGGTCACATAGAGAATATATCCTGCTTCCAGGGGTGATTTTTACTCTTGGCACTAAATTCTCAACCCCTTTGTTAGAATTTCCGTTCCATCTGAATAGATGCGTTAGGTTGTGTGTCCCCTTCAGCAATACAGTGACCGTTATACTGATGACGTTTACCTTGCTGCCTTTACTTTCACAGTAGCTGCTACTCACGGTGGGAATGTAAGCGCGCCTTGTGGGGCTTTAAAGAGGGTTTTTCACTCAGGAAACTGTAGCCATACCCCTGCGTGGCCCTGGGTGCTGCACAGGATGTCTTTTGTATGGAGACTGAAGGTAAATTGAGGCCTTCATGTTTTCGACGACCTAAGATTCAGTGGGAGTTTTAGCTGAACCGTTTTTTCGGGGACCAGACATTTAAATGATCTCAAGCGCAGTTATGGTAATGAGTGCCTTAGTTTGAAGGGGTGACTCACTCGAGTTTAACGGGTCAAACTGGCAGCTGGAAAATGTAGTCGGTCACTGCTGTTTTGTGAGTGGGCTGTGGAATGTAGAGAAACACTATATCAATACTGTTGAATACCGGCTATGCTTAAATATGGCTTGCTCTATGCCTGGTTAATGCACGACATAGCCTATGCAATATGAATGATAAAATAACCAGATAGCACCATGCAATGTCTTCATGATTCTTCACATTGTAGAGAATAATTTATTCGGGTCGTTTTAGTGTTGTTTCGATTTCATGTTTGACTTATTAAACTCCCTTTTGATTTTGAATGATTGTTGTTTATGAAGAGACAAAAATACCCCTCAAGTCAAAGCCTCAGTGGTCAAATTCAAATATTAAAGCCCTTACACACTTTAAAAACTTTGGTTTTCAATAATTAATTTCCGAATGTTATGCACTTAGCATTTCCAATATGTTTATGTTGAATTTCCCAGTACGTTCATTGTGACAGCCGTGACATCTTTGAAAAATGCACGGGCTAGTAAAGAGAAGCTAACACACACACGCACAGTATATTTGTACTATATTTACAGTAGCTCAGGGGGTAGAGCGGTTGTCTGGCAACAGGAAGGTCGCTGGTTCGATCCCCGGCTCCGCCTAGCTAATTGTCGAGGTGTGCCTGAGCAAGACACCTAACCCTAACTGCTCCTGACCAGCTGGTTGTTGCCTTGCATGGTTGACACTGTCGTCGGTGTATGAATGGGTGAATATGAGGCAAATGTAAAGCGCTTTGGATAAAAGCGCTGTATAAATGCAGTCCATTTACCGTTTAGTAATATGACCCATTCCATTGTTTGATAAACGTTAACGCAGCTAACTAAATTATGTTTTGTTTAACATGTTTTGTTTAACCCATACTACGCAGTCCATCTGTCACTACCACAATGCTCACACTTTGATTCTCAACTTCTCATAATGGTCTGGATTGTGAGGACTGTCGAGAATGGCCGTGATGTGCCTCCTTCGTGTTGAGCAGATGTCCATATTTAACAATACACCTGTGGATGTTTGGTTTTGTGCATTATGATTTCTTTTGCGTGACAAAAATTGGCAGTCAGCACAAACGCTCTCCCTTACTCTCCTCAATCACTTGTGCTGTATTTCTCCTACTGTGTCTCCTTTCTGTCTCTGTTGTTTCCAAGCACAGGCCATCGTGATTCATATCATTCGGTTATCCACAAACCGAGTGTATGGCAGCGTTAAAGAGTAGCTTTGCATTGCCTGACTTGCATTGTTACACTCGTAGCACACACTGTTACTTACAAATTAACAAGAAATTGAGAACCTGTTGAGCTGACAATATGATCGATATTGACATTCAATATTGATATTTCCTTACACCCTACCAGATACGTGGATAACTTTGTCCTAAACATTGCACTTCAGTTCTGCTATTTTAAGACGCAACAACACACTGTGCTGCTGTGTCGACTACTTTGGGGACATTTTATACCGAGACATGAAGTGAGGCCAGCAGAGGTTACAGTGCTGGCATTGTAGTGAACGTGTGTGGAAGAGTCCAGAGTGATGATGTCGTCATTGGTGGACTTGACATATATAGTATAAATATGCTCGCCAACAATTGGGAATTGCTTGACATACCCTCTATTCTTTTTCGGTTTGTCCCATTTGACACAGTAGACTGATAGGACAGAACAGATAGGGCTGGGCAATCATTTGTTGCAAAAATGTGTTATTTCTTTACTGACATTGGATTTTCACAGTGTTAAAATATTATCATGTAACTACCGTTTTTAGAACATCAGTCAGCCTTGGAGATTAAACTTGGCTATTGCCGAAAACACACTCCCTACACTTGGACGCACAGCGAATGTATTTTTGGACACATTTCTACTTACCCGACCGATAGTTCTAGCTACAGAGCAGTTCATAGAACCATAAAACAGGCAGAACATAGTCTGTGTCAGCTGACGTCAAGAGGAGAACCCCCAGAGAACCCCAGGTCACCGAAGCAGAGCTAGCCTGTCCCGTACTTTACTCTTCTGAATAGCAAACAGCCTTCCCTGCAGATTCTGCCTCCCATGGTTTGTGATGGTGTCATTGTCTCTGCAGAGCTCATTCTTAGTCAGACACGACATCAAAGCCGTGGCTTTAGTTCATTTAAAGCCATGGCGATGTAATGTAAAATGCTGAGTTAGTTGTTGATTGCCAAAAGCAGAAGCTAGAATGATGTAGTTGCTCTAGGGTATCCAACAGGCTACTGGGCCTGAATCCTGATCCCCTGAAAGTCCACAATGTCACCCGTAATTGTCCTTGTGCAAGATACCTAACCTCTCCCTACTCCTTAATGATATGTATCTGCATCAACTGTAAGTTTCTAGATAATTTTGTTAATTTAGTCTGCTACTAAATGATTACATTGTAAATAGCATCCAGCTCATTTGCATAAACATTGCAGTTCAGGAAGTTCTCTTATTACACTTCAGCACAACCTTGGGTTTTATTTGGTCCCCATGCCATGTGAAGCCTGTTGGCTTGCTGGGCAGAAGACAGGAAAAGGCTGAGGCTTTCATTATGGAAGATTAACTATAAAGGCTGCATGGCCATTGGCCAGAGTTTGTATTAAGTCCACCAGACCTGTCAATCAGCGGTTGCTAGGTGACCAGTGGTTTTCTTCAGATTTGTTGCGCTCCCACTCAGGCTTTTCCTTATTGCTGGTCAAATAGCACAAGTACAAGTGTTGGTGTGTATGGGGCTGATGAAATCAGCTTTGAAGTGCACCAAGTTCCCGTTGCTGAATGGCTTATGTCAAGCAGAAGAAATCAATGGAAGTATTGTGTTTGACCTCAATAAAAGTACCAGGGTGACCAGAGTTTGACCTCCCTGTGAAGGGCCGGCTTATTTCATTGCCTCGGTCCGTCTGTGGAAGAGTTAGGCCTGATGGATTGATTTCCGGTCAGTTAGTGTCTCCCCTCCCTCCGCTAATCGAATATATGGTCCTTTGATTTGAGTTTGGGGCATGTGAATTAGGCTAGTTGCTTGGTAACAATGGCTCAAAATCGGGTCTGTTTTCCACCTGGCTGTTAAGATGAACGGCCATTGGCTTTACAGCTGCTGTACTTTGCTGAGTTTATTAGCTGGCTTGATGTACATTAAGTAACTTTTTGGCATTTTCCTGACAAGATTAGGTAGTTGTGTCGAGGATACATCCCTCTGGGGTCATATGTTATGGTTATGGTTATGGTTATTGGCGACAGTAGCTCAGGGGGTAGAGTGGTTGTCTGGCAACCGGAAGGTCGCTAGTTTGATCCCCGGCTCCGCCTAGCTAATTGTCGAGGTGTCCCTGAGCAAGACACCTAACCCTAACTGCTCCTGACGAGCTGGTTGTTACCTTGCATGGTTGACACTGCCGTCGGTGTATGAATGGGTGAATGTGAGGCAAATGTAAAGCGCTTTGGATAAAAGCGCTATATAAATGCAGTCCAGTCCATTATTTAACATTTTTAGATCCGGTTGTCTTTCACCTTTAGACAACTGTGGCAGGAGGGAAAAGCCCAATGGGAGAGCTTATAAGGGATACTGAAGGAAGGAACTTGGTTACCTGCAGAGGAACCGCAGAGTGGGAAATGGGTGGACACTCCCGCTTGTGATGTCACTAGGGGGTAGTCTGGGCTTGTAATGGCTAATCACACTCACACCTGGTGGTACAATAGGGGCCCTTTAATAAATATAGGCCTATACTATATGCTGTGGTGTATTATGTATGCCTATAGACCTTGGTGCACAAGTAGACCCTAAGCAACCGAGCAATGTGACGCCATTTCCAGAGTAAGACGCTGCTCAGAGAAGGGAAGAGTAGTGACATCTTGCCATAATACACTTGGTTCTGGTCTAGTAGTGATTCATTCTTTGTGGATGTTGATGTGTCCTAGCGGGTCATTGTTTACCATGGTGACTTTCTAACGTCGGCCGACAACATGGACGGTGGTGTTGCAGTCCAAAGAAGGAAGTGAACAACAAGGGGTTCATAGCAATTATTGCTGAAATGTTTAATTGATTATTTTATTTGTTGATTGACGCAAAAGTAATCAATTATAATTGTAATAATCTGTGAACTGTAATCATGTTTGTGATTTATATTTTTGTTGTTACAAATATATATGTATGTATTTTTCCTGGCTGCTCATCAGAAAGAACAAGCCAAGTTATGACATTTCATAGACCGAATTAGTAATATATTATTTTAATTATTATAAGTAAATAATCCAAATGGTTTCAGTGATAAACTAACATCAAGTAGTTTATCTGTGAAATGATCGATCGTGATGATGATACTCTTTGGTACACCATTCAAGTTTGGTGTCAGACTTAAAATGGAGGTGAAAAGATGTGATTGTGAGTAGCAGAGGAGAGGAGAGAGCGAGGGGGGGTGTTTGGAAGGAAGTTGGATACTAGAGGTAAACAAAACAGCTTGACATCCCTGCAGTAGCTGTAAAGATTAAAAAGAGACCCTGTTGGCAATTGTTCTCTGTCTGTCTGTCTGTCTGTCTGTCTGTCTCTCTCTCGGCTCTCTCTTTCTCTCTCTCATATACAGTCCTACCCTACAGTTTCTCTGCATTCTTCTGTCTATATATATATTTAGGCCTACTATACAGGGATATCTCAGTTGGTACTCGCTCCTTCATGCTAGGCCTGATACTAGCTCCTCTGTCTGCTACCCTGCCTGTACCCCAGTGGTTCCTCTATCACCTCTCAGTTCCAGTGAACCCGGTTGCTAACACTAAGTAGAAGCTAAAGCTTAACAAGCTAACAAAGCAAAACAAACCTCTCCTTTTGTTTCCCTACCCTTCAGGCTGCCGAGTCGGGTATCGTGAAGATAAAGACTATCGCCGCAAGGAATGCAGACATACTCGCAGGTGAGCGTGTGTGTTTGTGTGTTTGTTTGTGTGTGAGTGTGTTTGTTTGTTTGTGTGTGAGTGTGTTTGTTTGTGTGTGAGTGCGCTTTGGGGGGGTGGGGGGTGTGGGGAGGGTGAAAAACATCCCTGTGGTTTCTGTAGAGATTAAATTAAACGCCTGTTCTCACGGTCAAGCCTCTCTCTCCCTCTCTCTCTCTACCGTTCTATATCCCTCTCTCGCTCGCTCTCTCACACAATTTAATTTGGGCTGAAATCTACAGATATTCTTCAATGCAATGATTCTGTAGGGACCTACAACTTGTCATGGGGTTTTTAGTATTAAATACTATGAATATACTGAATCTGCAAAAATCGATCCCACGCTTCAGCACTCTTTTCTACAGGCTTCACCATTTAGGACATTAAGAAACAAACAATGTCTTGTTTAGTGTTTAATCGATGTCCATTGATTCAATAAAAACCTCACTGAGATGAATAGATGCCTAACAGGAGGTGGGATGATGTGGCCAATTCCCTGTTTTGCATCTGCTCTCTCTTCATAACTCCACTTACGTCTACTAGGTCCAGGTGTTGAAAATGGACTCAGCCCTCATCAAAACATGCACTGAAGATAATTCAGCACCACTGCAGAAGATGGGGTCTCTTGCCTTTTTTAGATTTCATGTTGGCTTTATATATCATGTCTCTATTGCACAGTGGCAATTAAAGTTGCTTTGTGCTATGGAGACATCTTAAGGCATCAGAGGGGTGCTGAATAAACTGGGCATAGCGCTATAGCTCTCCCAAGGTCTGGAGAAATGGAACTTCTTTACAATCTCCTCATTCATAAATCTACTATGCACTAACATCCGATACGCTCCCATAACAGCTGGGGAGTGGGCTTCCCTCCGCTCTGAATGTGGTCCAAGGATAGAGCTGCCACCTTGTTGTGCAGCTGGACATTTCAGTTCCCTGCTGAAATCCTATTGAAAATGTGAAGTTTGATATTGTGCTTATCCTTGTATTGTGTGTGTGTGTGTGTGTGTGTGTGTGTGTGTGTGTGTGTGTGTGTGTGTGCGCGCGCGTGCGTGAGCGAGAGAGAGAGAACTGGAAGACAGAAACTTGATCAGTTTATCAGATTGCGTAACTGACGAGTGTCCAGGCCAACTGACAGACAAGACAAGCAGATAGCTTTAATTTTGGTCGGTTGAGTGAAATAGTTATTGTTTTAGGTCGTTGGGCCTACTTTAGTCTATGTGTCGTCATTTGAGTGATTGACTGGAGACGTCAACAGGCAATGTGGTTATGTTGCTTTTATTTTGCAGGTGTTAAGTTTTTAAGTGGTCCTTGTGTGACCGTAAGGAAATTTCGGGCACATTCGAGACAGTTTCATTTAGTCTAAAGTGGTACAAACCATTGGAGTCTCTTCTAAATGTGAGAAATGTTAATTATGTTTTCACACGGCGGCTACAGGCCTTCATTGTTTTTTTCTCCAAATGATGGAAAGTGCGCATTATTATTTGCAACAAAACGAATAATAAATAAACAAACAAGTATCCTCGTCAGATTAGAGACCTTTATGTAGGCCTGTAATGTTTTAATAGTTTAAATAATAATATTATAATAATAATAGTCATAGCACAAGTTTATTTTGCTATTTTTGTCAAATCGTTTTCTCTCATTTTTTGTAGGCCTGTTAGGCCTGCAGTTATTGATATTGTAATAATACACCTTCTCAAATTGGTCCGTTGCTGTTTCTCCTTCTTACGGATCCTATATCATACAGGCTAATAATAATAATAATAATAATAGAGACGTATCATATTCAGGAAAACAAAACAATAACACTTTAATATATATATATTCTGTTCTTGTCACTACAAGAATACACATACAAGCCATAAATAGGAATTACACAAGTGATTGAAGAAATTCTGCAAGGCATTAAAATTCATTTAGAAATCAAAGTATGCAGATGTAGGCTATTATACAGCTCGTCGTTGTCTTTGGGTCCATTCCTGAAACTGACTCCTGAACAGATTTTGTCACATTTTAACATCCTTTCTTAAAATAATTAGGCTACTAACAAACTCGACTGCTAAATCAGTGAGAAACGTCGAAAATATTTCAAATACATATAATACACAAACTATATATTTTTTTACAAATGTACAAATGCTGGGAAATAGTCCGTTGTACGCATAGGGCCAATAGTTTATGAGGAGTTCATGATCGGCCGGGAGTAGACGCCTTGATAATAAGTTGTGTCGGGTATGGACGATGGATCCAGACCGGCTTTCCCCGCCATTGAGCCCATGGAAAGCGCTCCTGTCATGGGGGAACCGTAGCCAGAGTAGTGCATCACCTGCTCGTAAGTCTTTAAGTCCATTTTGTGATGCTGCTGCTCCGATGACATGAGGTTGTTGATGGAGAAGGGGTGGTTGAAAGAATAATGGTGTTCGGGCTTCAGGTGCCCATCGTGTGCCAAGACGGAATGATGCTGGGACATCAGGTGCTGCGCCTGGGACACCGGGGAGGCTGCGTGCTCCGGGCTTAATGCTTGGCTCTTCATGTCCGACATGGATCGCTTAGAGGACGAGTTAGAATGCGGAGACTCGTTTCCATTACAGCTTTCTGAGCTGCTGTTAGAGCCGCCTTCTGAAGCCTTGCGCCCGGACTCCTTGGGCATCTTCTTGTCGCACTTGAAGCGTTTTTGCCTTCTCAGATAGCAGCCGTTCTCGAACATGTTTCCCGAATCTGGATGGAGAGTCCAAAACGAGCCTTTGCCGGGCTTATCCGGTGATCTGGGCACTTTGAGGAAACAATCATTAAACGACAAAGAATGGCGAATCGAGTTTTGCCAGCGCTGCTGGTTCTGTCGGTAAAATGGAAAGAGGTCCATTATCCACTGATAGATCTCGGCCAGCGTCAGCATCTTGCTGGGGGACTGCTGTATTGCCATAGTGATGAGGGAAATGTAGGAATAAGGGGGCTTGGCGTGCGTGTAGCTCCTCCGGTAGGTCTTAGGGTCTCTTGACCTGTTGATGTTCGACTGTCCATACATCGGGCTCATGGCGTTCATGTTGGTGTACGATGACAGGGCGTTCATCGATGCGGGCTGTGCCGTCATGGGACTCATGCTGGGGCTCAGCGCGGTGCTCATGGCCGTCATACTCGCACCCATGCCGTTCATGGCTCCAGTGCCCGGCGACATGCCGGTCATCGAGGGACTCATGCCCGTGTTGACATACGACATGTTCATGGAGTTGGCCGTCATGTTGCCAGTGGTGCCCATGCCAGACATGCTCATGTAGGTGTTCATAGAATTCATCCCGAGGCCTCCGTTCATGTTTCCAACCGAGGTGTAACACTGTGAAGGGAATAGAGTCATTAGTTTCATGTTCAACTAATGCAATTGATAGTCATAATATTAGAATATTAGAACATTAGAATATATGTGTAATAGCCTATAAAGATAATATTTGTTATTCATCTGTGTATAAACCGTAGGCCGAAACCACAAATGTCCGTTGGCGGTTTCACAGAGGAATATCGCTTAATTAAGACAAATAAGTGATTACGTTAGGACACCGCAAGTTACGCAATATACACAGCAAATACACTATATTAATGCAAATATTTCAACACTTAGAACAGCACTTGTGCCCACACGTTCAATTGCCTCTAGGTCACAAATATTTGAATCAATCTATAACAACGGCCAAATAGCTCAAATGTTGATTCAGTGTAAACATGAGAAAAGTGATTTTACAAAGATACATATAGATTTAGTAAATTGTACTCCCGAGTGAAAGTTTCTCCTACATGTCAAGCAACTTTGTTAGGATAGTGCGCTGCGTGGAGATGGGGGAGGATTTGGAGGCGCCGCGAGTCAATATTTGATCACAAAGTTAATATTATCTCAGGGCTAATATTGAGTTGTATAAAATGGGATCGGCTTTACACGAAAAAAATATATTTAAGGTACCAACCTCGGGCTCTCCGTAGTAGGTGCTCCAGTCGGTGTGTTCGTGTCCTTCCATTTTAACAGCTCCGAGCATCATGGAAGCCCCGAATAGTTTGCAAACCGTCTCCCCGCAGAAGAAAAGGCGAAACCGTCTCTAAAAGAATGTAATTGGGACCACAGAGTATTTGGGTCGTTGTTGTTTTCCTTAGTCAAGGACTGGCGCATGTGTGTCTTGGAGCCCAGTCGTACCCACGGGCGCCGAAATGCGTCTGTTGGTGACTGGAGTTGAAATGACGTTCAGTGCTGGCTGTTGGCGCTGTGATATAGCGCTGTGCGCCAGGCAAGCCTCCAATCCCCACTTCTTCGCTTGGCCCATTTGAATATTCTCCTCACACCTAGGCGTGAGACTCCTCAAGCTTGACCCCCAATTGTACACCTGCACTGACTCAAAGGAGCAATTTCATATGAAAAGGTTTATTATAAACTAATCTTATT
>OMKP01050950.1:3208-21999 GCA_900302375.1 Bathygadus melanobranchus | reverse complement strand
CAGCAGTTTTTTTCTCTCTCCCTCCCTCTCTCTCTCCCTCCCTCTCTTGTGGTGGTGACGCAGACTCAGCCCCAGAGTTAGTTAATCCAGATTGACTGAAAGGGTTTGCTGCTGCTGCTTCTGCTGCTCCTGCCACACATCCACATCCCCATCACCACCACCTCCACCACCACCGCCGCCGCCGCCGCCGCCGCGCCGTGCCCCCACCACGGTCAGGGCGTCACATAAGTAGCGGGACTATACTGTCGACCTCTCGCGCACTGCCGCTACCGATTGAGCTCCATTTCGCGGGTGAGCAGAGGTGTTGTGCTCAGAATGGTAATCGGTGTGCTTCGAGGCACAGAGAGACCACTTGTGCATATAGACAGATGCAATGCCTCCCAGACTCGCCCTCGCAGGCAGGAAACATCATTTATTAATGTAGGCTGGATTTAACTCGACTATACTTGCACGACAATACAGTAACCTAGATTCAGAGTTTATCAATCAGGCGTCGTTATGACCAGGGGAGATTTCTAATGAAGGAAACAGTAGCCTATGTTATGCTGTTATGCATATGCTGATTTCCTTGAATATAAACTGCCCCTGTCTGTCAGTTTGTTGTGTATAGCGCATTTGGAAGACCTATTACAACGCTAAACGTTTTGAGTTGGCCTTAATGGGAATCATCTATATCCTAACTCCCCCCCACCCCTTATCCCCCTAATCTATAAGACAGGGTCACACATATAGTGCCTGGGCTCTCTGGTTGGCAGCAAAGCACGTTGTGATGGATGTGCCAAGTCCATTACAGGGTCCACACAAACAACAAAAACAGCAACAGCATATTTTGGAAGAGCTACCTGCACAGTCAGAGCTTTTCTTGTATTCCAGGAGAACAATGGTCCCACACACCGCTACGTGTCTTCTCAGACACTTTACAGCCGGTGTTAGTTGTCAAGCGCAGAATTTCCCTGAGGATTTGTTTTCCCAGATCGATAGCTCAATTCGGTTACAAGCACACTTGAGATCAATGGGTAATACAGCTATTGTGCTTTTGAACATTTGCAGGCGATCCAGGGGGGCCGAATATAGATGGTAGCCCCCCCAAAAACACACCCTTCAGTCTGTTACTGGCCTTACTGCTAGCTAGTGTTCTTGTCCATTACTATGGTGAATTGTTTTCAATGTTGTTTTATAAAGTAGTTCACATACAGGGCCTGGAGGCACCCCATGCAGTGCTGTGAAGTGGGTTCTTAGGCAAACCGGGTTAAAAAGATGTGGTAGGTGTACGAGATTGGCATCGTGTTTTACATTAAAACTGAATGAGAGATGAATGAGTGACGCGACGCAGCCCCGTTGGCTTCCTAATGATCCTTGTAATGCTGACAAGCTGACAACGTAGACTTTTATAAAGTATACGTGTGCGAGTGACACTACAAATACCCTCCATAGATGTTCCATCTCGAGCTGTCAAAGCTGTCAGCCGTCAATGACAACATGTCAACAATCAGTGCACTCTCGGGACGTTGGACATTAATGTCGTGCTTTTATTGCCGCGTGATTAATCGACTTTTACATGTTTCGTCTTTTCATCATTTGTGGGAATTAGTCACTGGCGGGCGTCACTCAGGAAGCGTTTGTAGGTGAGGGCGTCAGCCTGTTTGCCCGTCCGGCTCTTCACCTCCAGGAAGGTCCCAACGTCGTCCCTGGGAGGGAGGGCCAGGCTGCGGCTCCACGGGGCCTCCGACGTGCCCAGAAGGATGCGCACATGGGCAGCGATGACCTGACCGGGAGGGCGGGGGTAAAGGAGTTGGGTAAACAGGGAGGGAGAGTCATAATTCAAAGGAGGAAATCTCTAGGGGGTTGGAGATTTAGCAGTGCTGGGGAAAATGTTTCCACCGGCAGTTGGACATTCTGGGCTTGGAGAAAGTAAAGGTATTTCTGGGAACAAGCAAAAAAAAAGCACAAAAAAAACCTGACAAAGTGAGAGATTCAACAACTATTGCAGGGAATCGTTTAACTTTCTGCAGTGTGTGGAGGGAGTATATACATGTTGGAGGATTTTAAAGTGACTGATTGACAATCACCTTTTCTAACCACCTTCTATAGGTCAAACTACACCTAACCACCCTGTCTAATTCCTGATAAGGTAACCCAATACCCGGTAAATAAGAACTGAAGTTTTAGCACCCGCTTACCAGGCAAACGAGGTACTCTGAAGTTGACACCCTAACCATGCTCATTGACATCTGTTATGTCTGCCAAAATATTGCCCAGCATGAATAGACTAAATCTGATTCCTGCTGGGCAACATTCTGCCATGTGACTTATGACGGCGTCGCCCGACTGTGTCTGTCACTGTTATTAGGTTTCTTTCACACCATGAGAGACAGAAATCTAATCATAATTAAAGCTGCTTGTAATTTGACTGTCTTGTTGTTCTGTCTCTTTGATTTGTGGAGTGTGCCTGAAAATATCAATGCACCTGGTGCTCAACACTCTTGCATGTACGCGACTACAAGGCATTTCACACCAATGCCTCCTGTGTTTAACAGCGAGTCCAATCCAACTTTCCCCGTGAAACTTGGGAGGTATTGGGTTATCGAGTCTTTGGGAATTGGCAACAACAGGGCAAAAAGATACCAGCACTAGCACCGTGGCTACTGGATACAACCCATTGGGTTGCAGTGTTGCCTGACACGACGTCGCCTGCAGAACAAAGGCCTACCCTTGATCATGTTTGGCTGGGTTTGAGTTACCTGTACTTACCTGCATGTCTTTAAAGTCAGTGATTCCCATTCTTGGAAGATAGCGACAGTTGACAAAAATCAGCTTTCTGCCTGTGATGAAGTTGGCCGTGAAACATTCCTGCACAAAAGACAGTTTGGAGTTATTGTATGAGGTATGTATCCATCCATAGGGCAACCTGAGTCGTTTATTGTAATGCGTGTTACTTTATACTCAGGGTATCCTAACGATTCGATCCAGCACGCGACGTCATGGCAACTCCAGTCTAGGAACTCCATAGCTCCTGTGTATGTTACCATGGAAACAGTCACTCGCCGCCGGTGCTTTTCTGACCCATTGGAAAACAATTTAAATGAAGCAGACGGGCACCTAAAATCAACAAAAGAAATACCTGAATCTAGCAAGACTGAGAGTTTCACCTGCTTCAGATGTAAGCTTTCAAAATACGGCTACCCTATTAAAATTAATAAATACATACAAGATTAAGAGGAGACGTCGGTCCAACGGACCGGGGCTAACTAGGTGACAATCATAAAAAAATAAAAAAATAAGGGGCGTCTCTAATTACGACTGAATTGATTGGTTGTTGAAACGAGTCGGCCACTCCCACTGCAGTTGACGCTAACGGGAAAGGTATTCGCGCCGTATTCGCCGATCAACAAACGCCCCCTTACGCCTATCACTCGTTCGGACACAGGGGCCAATCGGATCTGTCCGCTTGTAGATCTAATAGATTGCAGCGCAAGCCCCACGTCTGTCCTCTGCTGCTTGACTCCGCGCTGCTAGCTCAAGTTTTGTCTTTCGGGTGGTCGCAAGGGCAGAGTCTGTCTGTACTGACGCGCACAGCTCGCAACAATGGCAGGAATACTCTGCAGGACGATCTTCAACAAAAAGGTTCAACTTTGTTCATGCTCGCATACTTTTACACTTGTTATTTGGGTGGGACGGCACATGCAGCCCATTGGCTAACTAACGTTAGCTGTCTTCATATGCTTGGGTGTCAATAGCTGTTTTGTTCCCCCTTGCAGTAATGTGCTGTGCATTTATTAAGTTAAATTACGTCAAAGCGTGCTTTACATTGCATCATTTATGGGTGTGGGTGCTCATCATTCATTTGAACGTCTGTTTGTTTGATCTTCTGAATACTACAAGTTGTTTGCTCTCTCTTGCAGACCCCACTCCAGCTGGGCCGTATGTGCTACTCCTCATCCGTGGTAAGACATTGTGTCCTGACTCTTAATTCCTGTAATTGGTTGATTGCATACTGCAATTAACGAGTAGGTGCATGCAACATATTGGTTTTATATCTAATATCTGTTTCCCCACTGCAGCCCACTACCAAACTGTTCATAGACGGCAAGTTTGTGGAGTCGCAGACCTCCGAATGGATCGACATTCACAACCCCGTAAGTACATTTGGAACTGAAACCTTGATTATAATAACACTTCATAATAATAATACTTGTAATAATTCAACTAAGTAATTGCTCAAACAATACAATTACCTGTTGTTGTGGTACACAAATAATTGAGAGCTTGAATTGGCATAAATGTCAACGTAATTGGGTTGCCGAGGAGTTTAGAAACTGAGAACCACCCATGGACTTGCTCTTTAACCACGGTATGTTAATGAATTTCTGCACTCTCCAGCCCTGTTGCTATTCAGAGTATGCCCTGCGTTTGCCTCTACTAAAGCCATGATCAAACATAACCATGTTACAAAAAAAACGAGTGGATGATCTCACATGAAGATTGATTTATCTGTACAAATTAGATTATTTTTGTTACTGTCCTCCAGAGAGGAAATTCATTGCCATCATCATCAACATAGAATGTAATTGCACGATAAACACAGTACATACACACACACACGGAACAAAACTGTAGTGAGTTTGTTGATGTCAGTGACCCATGTACAGCAGCAAAAAATACAATTAGGTTACCTCCCATGTGTGCCCATGTGTGCCCGTGTGTGTATGTGTGTGTGTGTCTGTCTGCACACTGTCTTGAGTGTAATCTTCCACGGCTCTTCTCAGGCTACTAACGAGGTAGTGAGCCGCGTGCCCAAAGCCACCCAGGGGGAGATGCTAGCCGCGGCTGACTCCTGCTCCAGGGCCTTCCACTCCTGGGCTGACACCTCCATCCTCAGCAGGCAGCAGATCTTCCTCCGCTACCAGCAGCTCATCAAGGACAACATTGTATGGGGTTATACTGGGGTTTCCTGTTCTATGCTATTTAGTCACTTTGGAGACTCTTTAATTTGCCACTTTGACCGTGACTTTGTGATGCTTAACTCATTAATGAGCAGGTAGGGGTTAAGCCTATTGCTCAAGGATACCTATAGGTAGACGTCAGGCATTAAGGTTTGAACCAGAACAGACGAGCTGGTTGTTACCTTGCATGGTTGACACCGCCATCTGTGTATGAATGGGTAAATGTGAGGCAATGTAAAACGCTTTGGATAAAAGCGCTATATAAATGCAATCCATTTACCATTTAGTTTAACACTTTGCATGATAAATGGCATTTATGCATTTTGTTATTCCAGAATTTGAATGGAGGACAATATGAAAAACGTTTTGTTCAGCAGCTTTATAAAATGTCGTCTTTCAGAAAGAACTGGCTAGGCTGATCACTCTGGAGCAGGGCAAGACCCTGGCCGACGCAGAGGGGGACGTCTTCAGAGGACTGCGTGAGTAGTAATGATCAATTATTAGGATATTTTATTATATATTGGCTCTACTGTTGATGCTCAGACCTGGGTTGAGTTTGTGAATTTAGGGAGGAAAGTGCAAAACATCCAATCTTTCTTTCCTTCATCTGTATTCTTTAAGCCGCTCTTGAGTAAACACTCGATCCTGCGCTCCTCCGGGGGAAAGAGGTTTAATGAGTATTGAATGAATTAACCTTGTAGCAGAGGTTCTTGTTAATTTGTGGGCCTTAAGACTCAAAGTGAAAAGAGTCCATTTTGATAAAAGGATCTCGATACCCGGGATGCTGTTGTGAAGACGAAGTGGCCAAACGGGTTTTAAAGATAACAAAGGAGGGGGGGGGAAAACTGAAATGAGTTTTGTTGGAAATTAGAACCTGTTGTCTTGATTTTTTGGGTTCGTTCACTTTGATCACTCTTTTAAGAAGCTGCTTATTTAAAATGAGGAAGATGGTGGTGTCTGTGGATAAACTGCAAAATAAATACTGAACCCCCACCCCCAACAGCTGTCCTCCAAATAATATTAGATGAACATGGTGCTTGTTATTTTAATTAGTTCTACCACGAGCTGTCTAGCAAATGTTGCATTTTGGTTTGTTGTTTTTGTTCATGCAGCAGAATTTAGTTGGTCACCTACAATATGTAATATGGGCCGGCTTACACTTTACTTGTCACCTCCTGTGTGACCGAGACTTCCTGCCATTGGTTGAAGCCTGCCCAATGAGATCCTGAGTTGTATGTAACTGGGAGTATTGGTATACATGGCAAGATTATGTTTGCTTGAATACTAATGTGCTTTGTCATTACTGTTACTCACTACGAGGTTAAGTTTACTTTGAAATAGTCTTAACTCTTTTGTGTTGGACCGTGCAGCCAACATTCCCCACCCAGCACTGCACCCGTGTCTCTGCAACTTCCTCATCCACCCCCTTGCTTGTCTGCCCCCTAGAGGTGGTGGAGCACGCCTGCAGCATCACCTCCCTGATGCTGGGCGAGACCCTGCCCTCCATCACCAAGGACATGGACACGTATACCTACCGGCTGCCCCTCGGCGTGTGTGCCGGCATCGCCCCCTTCAACTTCCCCGCCATGATCCCCCTGTGGATGTTCCCCATGGGCTTGGTGTGCGGCAACACCTACCTGATGAAGCCCTCCGAGCGCGTGCCAGGCTGCACCATGCTCCTCGCCAAGCTGCTGCAGGACGCTGGCGCCCCCGACGGCACCCTCAACATCATCCACGGGCAACACGCCGGTGAGTTTAAAATAGGATTTCGTTATTTATTTTAATTAACTTTTTTTATCTTGATGCTCAGAGGCAATCTGGAAGTTGAGCTGATTTTTTGGGACATGACTTAGAAAAAGAAGAGGGAAAACAAAAAGTCTGATGGTGATAATGGATCTGGGTGTGCAATTAAAAGCGTTCTTAATAAGCGGGCTGTTGTATGAAAGAATATGTACGCCAACGTGTGTTTTTGGGTACTTTTGCTTTCACATTTAATTGTGTTTGGCCCTCGTCAAAGTGTGGTCAAATGTCTTGGCCCCCTTTTCTTTTTTTGTGTGTGACATGGCTTTAGGGCTGTTTAACACCTTTTTTCAGTGTAAATATTAGCACGAAAGGTAAGATGTGTTTTTTTTATTTTCTCTGTTGCGGTCTAGCTGTGAACTTCATCTGTGACAACCCCGCCGTCAAGGCCATCAGCTTCGTGGGGTCCAACCAGGCCGGAGAGTACATTTACCAGCGAGGCTCCCAGAACGGCAAGAGGGTCCAGTCCAACATGGTACGTACAAGAGACGGGCCTCTGTTATTATTTTGACATGGACACATTGCACACCTGTGAGCGTGTTGGTTGTTTTTCCCCGTTAGCAAGACTAAACCAGTGTTGGCAATGGCAAAAAACCTTTTTAATCTGCTTTTTGCTGGCCTACCTTTTTTATTCTTGTGTGTTGGCATTTTCCCTATTATGGAGTCTACAGTGTCAGAGGAAAAAATGCAAGAGTGACACGTTTTGTTTTTAAGAGATTGCTTTACCTTTTTATGCTTGTTTTGGCACTCTACAAAATCCATGAATGAAAATGACATTCATTTTTAAAAATATTTTACTTCAGGGGGCCAAAAACCACGGTGTGGTGATGCCCGACGCCAACAAGGAGAACACGCTGAACCAGCTGGTGGGCGCTGCCTTCGGGGCGGCCGGCCAACGCTGCATGGCTCTCTCCACCGCCATTCTGGTGGGGGAGGCCCGCAATTGGCTGCCGGAGTTGGTCGAGCGATCCAAAGCGCTGCGCGTCAATGCAGGTACGTCTCGTTGCTTGACAAGCTAATGCGTTCTCCTTTTTTGGAAGGGAGGATCCCTCTTGTGTGGTGTTCTTTTGGAAGGTTTCTTCTTTTACTGCGTGTTGCTTTTTATTCGGTTTTCATTTCCATGCCATTCTGAGGGCTTTGAATGTGGGCCTTTGATGCTGTAAGTGGGATTGGAGGCTACAGGAAAAAAAGGTCTTACTAAAAAGCAAAATGGATATTTTTCGAAATGGAGATGGATGGTTTTCATTTTTCAGGAATCTCTCTATAATAGATCACAGAGAACATTCATAAACGCATACATTTTGCTTGTCGCAGGTGACCAGCCAGGAGCCGACGTGGGGCCCCTGATCTCCCCAGAGGCCAAGGCCCGGGTGGGCTCCCTGATCCAGAGCGGGGTGGATGAGGGTGCCACCCTGCTGCTCGACGGCAGGAACGTCCAGGTCAAAGGTTACGAGAACGGGAACTTCGTAGGGCCCACGATCATCGGCAATGTCACGGTGAGTGGGGTGGGGGGGGTGTAGGTGTTATTTAATTTTAAAAAACACACTTTAAAAAAATAGTTTTTACAAACATGACATGCACCAGCATACATAGTCTTTTTCTTCGGGTCATTTCCAGCCTCACAGCGCGAGTTTGAAATCCCCGACATGCCTTTTTGTCGACGTTACAAATCCAGCAAAGGTCAGAATGACAGACGAGCGAGCGGAGCGCTGCGGTAGTCAGGTTGACATTCCTGGCATTCATTCAGTTGAAGTGAGCAGAACATGCTCTCACTGGGCTCCATTACTGTTTAACTGTCTGGACCCCACACAAAGATCATCATCGTAGGGTTAGGGTTAACAATTACAGCTAGGGTAGGGTCAAAATTACATTTTTGGGTTAAATTTTCACTCTGATTGTATTTAGTTAATAGAGAATTGCTGCAGGCCATATTGGTTATGGGTCCATAATTCATCATTCTCTGACAGTGGTTACTGAAGGGGCACATTTCTGCACCAGTCCTCTCTTCTCCGATACTGACTTTGTTCCAAATGGCTGGTCATGGTAGCCTGTATTTCAACTTATGCCTTGACTTGTAAATTATTCAAATATTGTTTACTTTTAGTGTTTCCTCCCAACATCCTACGTTCGAGCACACGACAAAGCCTGCCGTTACTTTAAACAAATGTCCCATATTGTCAACCGTGGGGTTCACTAACATCGAGTCATGTGATCAGTCCATCAGTCTGAAACATTTTCACTTCATTAGCCACACGGCATCGGCATGGTGTTCTGGGCCGAGCGGCTGATCAACTGATGGCGTTTATATGGTGATGTCTGGCGCTACCATGGCAACAGAGTCGTCATTAACTACAGCTGCAGAGCTGCATTTTTATTCGAGGCCTTCAGGTTAATGTCCTTGTTTTTTTCCAGTGGAAGTCATTTCATAGTGCAATATGTGTCGGACATTGGACAGATGGCTTTTATTTTGAAGGCTTTTTTTTTATTATATATTTTTATATAACATTTTCGGGCAAAGTCTGCTTTTATTAGGCCAACAGAAGTAGACTCAAAACTGAGAATACAACTTGGACTTGTAGACTAATTGGTCCTCCTACTTCTTCATCTCTCACCCACTCTTCTTGTCTGTTTTTGTCGTTTTTTTCGCCAGCCGGAGATGACCTGCTACAAGGAGGAGATCTTCGGGCCGGTCCTGGTGGTGCTGGAGGCGGACAACCTGGACGACGCCATCACACTGATCAACAACAACCCATACGGGAACGGCACCGCCATCTTCACCAACAATGGCGCCACAGCCCGCAAATACACACACGAGGTGGACGTGGGCCAGGTAACGCACACCTGGAGCCTGGTGGTCTAGTCACCAGGGGACCGCTAGAGCAGTGTTCCCCAAGCCTTGGGTTCAGGTCCCTACTTGATGATTATTATAATATTCTTTGCTGTAGATATTTGCACTTGAAAAAACAAACAAACGTTTGAAAGGCCCCATATGTACAGATTGCCTGATTAGTCGTAGTAGCCACAAGTTACTAAGTATAGTGCGCTCAGACATGCACGTTCACTGGGACATTAATATTATGGGGCAGGTGTTCCATTGGGTGAAAACGACGCCTGGGGAAGCAGATGCACAGAAGCGTGCGTGCGTGTGTGTGTGCGTGTGGTGTAGAAGTTGGGGTTGCAAAGATTTTCAGACCCTATAATTGTGTCCAACAAAGGCTGCTTGTAGTCTGGGATATATGCTTGGGGCTGTTTTGTTTATATTGATATTGATCTTTTTGTTTGTCATGCAGGTCGGTGTGAATGTTCCCATCCCTGTCCCCCTCCCCATGTTCTCCTTCACTGGATCCCGGGGCTCGTTCAGAGGCGACACTAACTTCTATGGCAAACAGGTAAAAAAAAAAAGAATGAACAACAGGTTTGTCGCATCATCGCCCCCCCCGCTACATATTACAAAAACAAGCCGCTTACTCGCTGCCCCCGCTGGGTCGTAGCGTACGTTCTGACACGATGTTCCTCCTGCGTTCCCAGGGCATCCACTTTTACACCCAGATCAAGACGGTCACGTCGCAGTGGAAGGCGGAGGACGCCACCATCACTAGCCCCGCGGTCTCCATGCCAACGATGGGACGCTAAAAACTGAGCGAGAAGGCTGATGATGATGATGATGATACTAGTAGAGGGGGTGGGGTGGGATTACTGGCTTTGGTTGTTTTAGTTTTTTACTGCTGGTTTGGGGGATTAATGGGGGTAGATGTTGTGGGGTGACTTTGAAGGTTAATGTCATTTGTTCACACCGCGTGGTCTCAGATCTGTGTCCCAGCTGGCCGACTGTATTACACATAAAGAACACTATATTTCTACCTCTTTCTTGGAGAAAAGGACCTCCATTTACACGTGATGATGTACACATGTGACCGTCGTCCCTGTTTAATATTGGTTTCTGTAAAGAAAAGAAAAAGTCTTGATTCCTTGAATAGTCTTGTCATCCTCCTTCTTTGAACTATTGGAGCAATCGACAATATTCTGCCTGTGATGGCGCAATATTAACCACGCATATGTAAACAAAAAAAGATGACATCAATACTGACAAGCACCGCGTCCAACACTCCAGGGAAATCAATTGTGTGCTTGTTATTTTACGGCAAACTGTCAATTTGGACTGTCCCGTGTGTATCGGAATACGTCTGCGATTGTTTTTCCAAACACTTGTTAGACCATTGATGCCTTTGATTTATGGCAATGTGATGTGGAGGTTGTTACAGCTGTGTTTTCAGATTTGATTCACTTGGAGGCTTCTGCCACTGCGGTATTATTGCTTTAGAAATTGGGATATTGATGTTCTTAGACCAGTGTTTCTCAAATAGGGGTACTTTGAAGGCTTGCAGGGCCCGGTACTGGGAACATTTGAAAGAATCGGAATACCACTTTAACAGAATAGAAAGAATAGTAAATCTTTCTAATGAATGGAAAAAATCTCTAGTTTCACTTCGGATACGGTAAGTATGTACACAAACAGCTTAATGTATGTGCATGTTTATAAATAACATGCACATTTACCTCCCTAAAATGTTTTGTGCTGGTAAAGGGGTAGTTCATTAGTAAAAAAAAAAGTAGTTTGAGAGCCAGTGTTCTAGAGGGCTATATAACTTGCAAGATGCTGTGTGGAATTATCAATTGCAAAGGTTTCTGAGACTGGACTGGAGACTGGAATAAACCAATGCACACTCAATTTTGTTCAAAATCTTTATTTTAACTTGTTTATCGTTTGTAATGAAACAAGGTCATAAAAGTATAAGTCTGTTTCAATAAACTTCAGACCATTAAGATGATTTTAATGAATATATTTAATTGAATAGCACCTATTAAATTAAATTGCCAGAAGTTGGACCGCTGGTGGAATCGTTTTATCTCGCGTGCTTTGGCGTGAAGTCAAACGCTACAATCATTCATATTATTTAATAAATATCTTATTTTAGTTAAATTGCAATCAATATATATATTTTTTTAAACTAAAGTTTGCCACGACAGTTTAATTCATACCCGGCTCAAGTTGACGTTCGTCACAGCGTCGATGACGTAGCCGAGCGGCTGAAAACAACTGAACTCACGACGACCGTCCGATCATGGTGAGCAAAGAAACGCTGACAAACTCTACAAAACATGACGAATCTATGTACAATGTGTGTATGGTATACGCTTTTAGATCTTGTCTCTAACTTTCATCTCTACGCCCATCTGTCTGTGTGTGTCTGTGTGTGAAGGGGGGGGATTTCGCCAACAGGAGCTCTTCAGATTGTGTTTAAGCTAAGCTAACTTTCTCGTAGATCCACGGTCTGTGGGCTACTTGCTACTACATCATGTCCACGGGTCTCGGTGATAGATCAGGGTAAAGGACTGAGTAGTGGTATAATGTTGTCAGTGATGTAAGGTTGTTTGGTTATGCTTACCTCGGAGGGTTAAGCGGATGCCGGTGATACACGTTCAGCAGAAGGAAGTGTATTTTTAAACTTGTTTAAAAATAGATGTGCTCTAAAACATACCCGCTATCAAGTATTATGTGGACAAGAAGAGCTTCATCTCAATATTTTACCAAGGCAAATTAAAAACAAGACAATAACTGAGCATATTCCGGTTGAATTGTATTCCATCAGATATCATATCACGTAACAGTAAAGTACAGACTATAGCTTAATGTTATTAATGTATTCACTTGTATTAATAATAAAATCAGTAGACCTACATCCAGGGCCGTGTTAATGCATAGGCATTATAGGCACGTGCCTATGTGATCTCGTGGAGTGGGGGCGGAAAATGCACCTGAAAAAAAAGAAATATATATATAATTATAAATATGCTGTAAATGCTTGTGCAACTTTGTACACGCTCGTTTTTCACGGAGCTGTTTCGTTTAAATTCGGCTAGAGAGCAGCCTTGATGGGGTGGCTTCATGTAAGTGGTCAAGCGCCCATATATGTGTATTTTTATGTGAACACAGCCCTTTCGCAACTTCAAGCTTTATTACATTAAGTTACCTACAGCGGTTTAGTTTCACGTTGAAACGGTAGTCTATTACAGGCTAGGTGAGCAAATACAAACTTGTAGTTTCAGTGGTGTGTGTGTGTGACTCGTATCTATTGTAGGCACGTTATTGCATATGCATAAGGCTTGTGTTTTGTAACTTTGTGAAAAACTTTACCTTGTATTTTATCGTGTTGTGACTAAGTAGGTCATGTAACGTTGTTACATGCAATAATATGATTTGTGGAGTCTAATGAAGCTCAGTCAAACGTCACACTCTGGCGGAATATATTCCGCCACTCTGTTACACTTTGAGCTATGTTAGTGAAACGATGCCGCTATAACGCTCCAATATTGCAAGGGGTCATCTAACAACGCATTATCAAAACATATAGTATAGGTTCTAATAAAAAAATCCTGACATGCCATCCCCAGTCATTTTACCCACGCAATGTTTACTGTGTGCGTGCATGTTTTTTTGGGGAGGGGGGCCCAGAAATCGTCCTTGCCTATGTCACAGTCTGAGTTTAACACGGCCCCGCCTACATCCTCAGAAGACAATCTACTAATAGGTGTCTAGCTCTATCCATCCCTATGTCGAGTAAATAATTGTTTATTTCATTGTTGTTTGGATTATTACAACCTTCTTTGGTGCGCAAGTGTTCCGAAGAAGAGAACACATTTATTGTTGGCCTGCATATCGGTCCACATTGCCGGCTTCAACACATTATGCAGTTACATAAAAATGCATGAAGACTAGTTAATTAGCATACTACATTCACCTGATCAATATGTGTATCTTCACAGTAATCATAGTTGCCGGTGGACCAAAAGCCACATAATTTCTAGCCTTGTGTTAGTGGTTCTGTTTTCTTGAATGTTTTCATTGATTGCCACTATATATAGTGGTTGTCCTCTGTGATTTCTCATAAAGATCTCCCATATTGGAAAATGGTGGTTTTATCATTACGGTTAGGCAAGAGTTGTTTTTTTTGTTGCTATTTTCCACAGTGAAGAGCACAGTTCTTGCTCAAAATAGTCCTTCTCAAGCATGTTTTTAATCGGGATATAGTTTAGTCTAGTTCATTAATTCTATTGTAATTATTATGGATCTGCAATGCCCATGATTACGCCTACAATTTAAGTGCCCTTATGACAGGCTTGCTCGCTTCGTATAAGCCAGTAGCAAACGCTAGCCTATTACCCAACTTCTAAATCAAACTCATTATTCAGTGCTTTGCGTTTGGAGGCAGAAATTATGTCTTCAGGGCAATAGGCTCCAGTGTGAACAAAGCTAGTAGCAGGGTGACTTTGTACCATTCTGCCTTTCAAGCTAATTTAATCAAAGCTCTTCACCAACAAGCAAATTAGCTCTTGCATTCTGGAAAGGTATCATGTCATTTTGTCTACCAGCACCAACTAAACAAGTGGTTTGAGTGGCTTTCCCACAAATGGATCTTGCTAAAATGGTTGACGACATGTGCATTTTCTGAGACTGGTTGTCATGGTGAGATCATGTCTCATTCTCTGGTTTTCTGTGGAGGCCGTCTCCCTGATCTGCTGAAGCCTGTTCTCTTAATAGGTGTGTATCACAGGAAGCCCTGAGTAACAAGCAAACGCCTCATGTTAGCTAAATGAATGATATTGTTGTAAATGAAAAGGTTTAAAATCCATAAAAACAAAACGTGTCCTCCTCAAGTAGTGCCTGTTTTGATGTACTTGGAAGCAAAATGATTGCCATTTGTATTTTTACAATTACTATTTTGAAATTTAGCAGCAGTGTATTACATTATTCGATTTATTTAATTAATTAATGTATTTATTTGTGGTCATTAATAATGAGCAGGCATTTAACGCATCTCTAGGATGCCCACAGGTAGATTGTGGAGATTGGGGTGTAGGTTCAAAATGATTCATTGTATTACGTATTTAGTGTTTGTTTTTAACAGTAGCCTAATATTACAGATGACTATGTTGAAATGTGAGCGTCATTCGTCTTGATGGGGTCATGTATGTGCCTCTCTCAGCAGATAGTTGTTAAGTGGTTCGCTGTGGTTTGGTAGAATGATGTGTGTTGGCGAAGGCCCCACCTCAACATAATTGCTCCCCATTACCTATTTGCGTATGTCAGCCCCGCCCCCAGAGGTATTTTCCTCCACACCACAACGAGTCGCGTGGAGGCTCACAGGTGTGTCTACCACAGCTTCTAACACCACCGTCGAGCCACCGCAGCGCTAGCAACTGAACTTTGTGTCACCTTCCCAGAGCGAGGATGAGGGCCCACGCTGTGCCCACGCTGTTCCTGTTGGTCTCGCTGGCGGGGCCGGGCCATGCCCGGGCCGGACACGCTACCCTCCCGGACGCCGCCTACGGCAGCGCCGCCGGCTTCCTGATGAGCCTGAGCCGACCGGCCAACTCCAGCCGCATCTTCTACGGTGTGATGTTCGACGCCGGCAGCACGGGCACCCGCATCCATGTGTACACGTTCATTCAGCAGGAAGGAGGTAGGCCTACTGCCATTCTTCCTAGAAAAAGGTTTTCTAGAAAAAACGACGGCAGTTGTTCCTATTGTTAGTACGGTTTGAGTTTGTGGATCCGTTGCGTAACGTTTTCCGGTTCATCGTATGTTCTGTGAATGCCACAATAAAATGGAAACAATTTCCTCTGAAAGTGTATCAAGTGGGTGAGTCAGACAGGCCTCGAGTCTCGAGCTGCGATGTCTGATCTTTTGCTAAAACACACACTGGTCGGTGATGTGACAGAGTAGAGAGAGAGAGAGCAACAAGGACTTTAGATTCTCGTCAACACTTAGAACAGCACTAGAGGAGCCAAGTGAACTGCAGCGCTAATTGGCACATGGTTCAATTTTTCAAGGGCTTCGAAACATTCTTTCTTCACTTTTTCATTGCTCCCTGTCTCTCTCCTCTCGCACTCTCTCTTTCGCACACTGACACCTCTGTAGAAACTGTTTATTTAATTCCCGTAGAGCGTATGTTGCAAATGGTGTTTGTATTTATTAGCATTTCCTTGTTGGTTACATCTTGTGTGTGTATTGTGTCCACCAGCGCTGCCTGTGTTGGACAACGAGATGTTCCATTCCATAAAGCCGGGCCTGTCCGCGTATGCTGACGCTCCAGAAGTGGTGAGTGTGTCGTATATCGTCATATCCGGTCGATAACATTGATCCCAAATAATGAAGACAAAATAAGGAGTCCGCTGCCGCTGCACTGTGTAAAGAAATACTTTTTAGAGACTTGCTTGATAATTGAAAAAGGCTCACAAGTGAGAATACATTAGTGAGTTTGAAGGGTTGAAAAAAAGTATATAAAAAAAGTATTATTTAAAAAAAAAGTTTCACGGGCAGTCTTGCTAAGTATCGAGAAACATGTAACGTCGTTAACATTATGTAGACAATTTTTGGAGTATCTATTTGTAATATATTGAAGAAATGTTTCCAAAATATGGACATGGATTTTTAACCTAACAATATCCACATTTTAACCAAATTGTCATTTGACTCGCACATCGGGCTGAGCAGGCAGCACACACGGTGAGAATGCTGCTGAAGGTGGCCAAAAAGACGATCCCTCGGCTAGAGTGGAAGAGGACCCCGGTGGTCCTGAGGGCCACAGCGGGCCTCCGGCTCCTGACCCCCGAGAAAGCCCAGGCCCTCCTCGAGCAGGTAGGAGCGAGGAAAACAACGGTACTCAGGCTGTTAGCAGGGAGAAGACAGGGAGAAGAAAGACGAGGAGAGGGCGAGTGTTCAGTCAAGTGTGGAGAAGGGAGCAGGGCGGACGAGGACAGGGAAGAGTGTGTCTGGATCGCTCTGACAGGTTCTTCTGAGGTAGGTGTTAGGGAAAGCGTCGGTGGTGGTGTTGGAGGGAGAGTGTAGCATAGAAGGCTATCGTGCGCAGAGGGAAACAGCTCCAACAGGGTCCCTGGGGCATTATGGGAGATGATGGGTACTTTTTTAATATTAATCTTCCTTCACGGGAGAATTAATGAAATCTCTTCTCTGGCGAGGAGGACACCTCCGGCCAGGCTACCGTTAGAGAAGATAACGAATAAGGCTGATCACCCCTTTTAACTCTTCAATCTCTTCTCAGATCCCTTCTTCTTCCCCTTTTTTTCCTCATAAAACGATAACAATAATGATCGCAATATAATTCTCCTCGCTAGAAATATGAGGAAAATTCGATAAAGTTCGCAACCAGGAAAAATAAAACAATTATCAATATCGACTGATTAGAAAAATATTATCACGATAACATTTTCAGCCCTCTTTCTCCACCCTTCCCCCAATTTAGTATTCAGTGATCAAAAGACACGATTATCCCAAGCTACTTATGGTGACATCAGATACATGTCATTGAGGAGCAGGGAGGTGGTTTAAGACCATCTTGCCGGTAGACTGTGAACACTGGGCTTCAAACCTGGAACCTTTCAGCCGGCCGCCGACCACGTTAACCGTTAAGACTACCGTGGTTTGTTTCCTGCCAGGTTGAAGACGTGTTTGAGGAATCTCCGTTCTTGTTGCCGGACAACGGCGTGTGCGTAATGAACGGCACCAACGAAGGTGACAACATCCACCGACACCATCCACACCCAAATCCCTCCGCCCTTTCAGACTTTTCTTTCATTCTTGGACCGGCTATGCAATTTCATCCATGTTTGCGTATCGAAGACCGGTTTAACTGAAATCGCAGTGGGGATTATTGTGATATTTGATAACAATCATTAGGCAGGAGATGTGAGTTTGGTTTGCGTGCAGAGTTGTTGTGATGACCTACTCAAGGCTGTGATTATGTCTTTTAGGGGACAAGTTGTGCCAGTGTAATTTATTTGTCAGCGTTTTTACTTGTCGAAACCTTTGCTAGGTGGAGTGTCTGTGCTCTTTCAAGCGCTTGTGTTGTACACCTTAATTATTATACTCAAGATGACACTCTGCCTGAGCAGTAAGCCTCGCGTGAGTGCCGTAGTGAGTTCCTCGTGAAATGACTTTGTTTCTGCTAAATCTGTTTGCTTTGCAATTTCTCATACAATAGGAGTGCTGGCGTGGATTACCATCAACTTTCTAACAGGTGGGTTTTTAAAACACTCTGTAAAGGTCCACATAAACGTGGATTTTCTGCTACATTTGTACATTCTGAGGTCAAGATCAGAAAACATTAGAAGCAGGACGATTGTGTTTTCAGCTGTCTATCCCTATGCAAAAATGTGTTCCCTAAAGCCCGTTCCCTAAAACATGAGGTTTGGTTTTTTAACTGTACGTATCTGTAAGTATGCACATATTGATATTAACCATTACGGTTCTTCAAGCTGTGGCAACGTTGCTGATTAAAAGCTAATCAAACAAAATAAACCAGTAAACATTTGGCGGTGAAACGTGTCCGGGTTGTGAAAAGAAAACAAACCAAAAGAAGAGACTTTGGTGAAATATTTGTTTTTACCTTATCAGGTGTTAGCATCGTGATTAGCGTTAGCATCGCAACTAGCAATATATTGTACTTGAATATAATTGATGCTACCTCAATTAATCACGTTTAGCACACATGGCAAATAACATGTTATGTGTGTTGATATTATGAAATCTAGAGAGTTGATATTGTGCACTGATGTTTATGCCTTGAATAGTATTAGTTTGAAGTCTTGGTGATTTATTACAATTGTAGATGCACGGATACCGATAGACTTTCTGATTCTGCTAACTGTAAATATTGGATATTTTTTACCCCCCAAACATGAAAGGGTGTGAGATAAATCACACTATACCTGTGCATGTTTATAAAGATGATTCTAGAAGCTGGTATTCCATTGCTATTCTATTCTATTCCTATCCTGCCTGACATCAAAGTGAGGCCCACCATATCTTGAATTCAGGCATTTCAGTAAAACCACTGAAGGGTCTAATGGGATACAGCTTGTCAACATTTTTTTTCTTCCATATATCTTCCATTCCTTTCATACATAGTTCATACAGAGCAGGTCCCGTTTCTCCATGAGATCAGAGCATGCCTTGCTAACTAGACG